>JAODAL010017677.1:0-76998 GCA_025379985.1 Phyllomedusa bahiana
TTCTTTTTCCCTTTTTAAACCATATTAACTATGCAACTAATTGCGCCTTTTTTGGCGGTGAGTACAGCGAAAATTTATTTAATTCTGAAATTTTTACTATAAAGTTTTTTTTTTTTTCCTTTTTAAATGATTTGCACCACCATTTTCAGAGAGCATTAAATTTTTTGTTTTGCTCTCTGCCTTTCCCCACCCTTCAAACCTATGGACATTCACTACTCAAAGTTAAGGTATCTCTTTTGGTTAAATTTCAGGATAAACAAAAAAAAGTTTTTTTTTTAAAATGCATTTAAATGAGACCACCTTAGGGCATGTCCCCAGTGATTTTTTTCCGTTGGCGGTTTTTCCCCCCGCGGTCCAGCCAAAACTGCTACAAGAAAAAAACTTCCGCCCGGTTTTTTCCCGAGGGAATCTGGCTTTAAAAGGGGGGGGGGGGGGTTTTTTTCCCCGCCATGGGAAAAGCCCCGCCCCCCCCCCCCCCCCCCGTGCGGGGGGGAGGCGAAAAAAACGGACAAAGCCGGCCGAAAAACCGAGGGTTTTTGCCTCTGCAGTGGGACGCAGCCTTAACTTTAAATGCACATCCCCCAATTGTTCAATGTTTCAGTATTTTTTAAACAAACTTCCCGAACTCTAACAAGGGAGCTTAATGGAAAAATTCAAGCAGGTGTTCTCCCTAATCGCCAATAAATTTGGGATGAATTTGAATTGGATTCAAACAGTCCCCCTCATCAGGGCCTTCACTTTTTGACATCATAAAACCCAAAGACAACCCCTTTAAAATGTAAACGTAATCGTCATTGCGAGGTTTAAAGCACATGTTCTCAATGGAAGTGGCCACAGAGCTTAGATGTCATCAGCAGGTTGTATCAGAATAGAGAATGGAAAGAGTAAACAGAAACAAAGAAGTGGTGATCCTTTGGCTAACACACACTGGTGACCCTTCATTGAAAAAAATGCCTGCAAAATCGGATGATGGATGCCGCACAAGTCCAGGCATGTTTAAGGGAGGTAAGAGAACTGAAGTGTCCTGGCAGACAATTCGTCACGGTTTATATCAGTGTGGTCTGCGTGCTAGGTGACATGACCATACCACCAGGCACAGGCAT
This sequence comes from Phyllomedusa bahiana, assembly GCA_025379985.1. NCBI lineage: Eukaryota > Metazoa > Chordata > Amphibia > Anura > Hylidae > Phyllomedusa > Phyllomedusa bahiana. Next base: position 1,104 of record JAODAL010017677.1, read on the forward strand.
CAGAGCTTTGCACGAGCCAGGGAGCATAGGCCGAACAAGCGAGCAGTGATGCTCAGTGCTGTTCAGTGATGAAAGTCTATTCATTTGGAGAAGAAATAATGGCCGCCAACAATACTCGAGACGTCAAGGAGAGCGCTATGCATCAGCCAGGTCAGGTACCTTTGTTGGTCGTCTAGCACGCAGACCACGCTGATGAAAACAGTTACAAATGGTCTGACGTTGCACTTGGTTACCTCTCACCTCCCTTAAGCGGGCTTGGAGTTGTGTGATATTCGTCATCTGGTTCCACAGGGCATTATTTACAATGAAGCAGTAATAAGTGTGCGATGGAGCCAAAGGATGTCTACTTCGTCTGTGACCCTTTCCGCCTCTGTTGCAACCTGCTGAGGATACTGTGATACTCTAAGCTCAGTGGCCACTTCCGTCTGAGTGCATCCTGCTTGAAGTCTCGCAATGGCGAGGTATTGGTGATCAATTGAAAGGTGTGGTCTGAACAGCATGATGAAGAGGACTGTTTAAATCCCAATTCAAATTGATCCCCTAAATCTATTGGGGGATTGAGGGATAAAACACCTGTTGGTAATTTTCACCATTAAGCTCCTTGTTAGAGATCAGCAAGTTGTGCAAAAAGCAGCGCCGTTCCTGGGGGCGGTCGATCGCCCGGGGCGCAGAGGCTTCGCTCACCTGAGGGGGGCGCCGCAAGCCCTGAGGATAAAGCATGTTTCTGCACGGCTGTTATATAACAGCCGCTCAGAGTTAGCAGCCTGCTGGTACAGGGAGGAGGCAGGACGGATCGTTACCGTCCTGCCTTCTCCCCTGTATGTACCAGCATCGCAGGTCGCGCACGGGTTTCACCGCGCCCCCTGCGATGTTGGGTCTCCTCTGTCGGCATCCTCCGCCGGCCGAGTAGATCCATGGGAGCTGCGTGACAGCGTAAGCAGCGTGGTGACGTCACGCCGCTTACACCGCTCAGCAGCTCCGGACCGGGACGTGCGGACCAAGGTCAGTATTTTTTTTTTATTTTAGAATTCGCTACAGGGGCGTCACCCTGGCTACAAGGGCAGAGCATCCACCTGGCTACTATATGAGGTGCTATAGATGGGGAGTTTGTATAGAGATAGGAATTGGTAGAGAAGTGCTGATAAAGTGAGGAGTCTGTTTTGTAAATTTGACAGTGAAGAGTCAGGAGTAGTCATCATGGCATCTGGGAGAGATGGAGAAGAGAAAGAGACCAACTCTTCAGACACATCTCCTGTGAGTTGCTAGATATAACTTTACTGTAATCACTAATAGGTCTGCAGATCCTGTGTACAGCGGGTATCCACCACTGTATGTTCACTGTATGTCGGTAATATTGGTTGTAGTATAATGGCTTATATTCAGTAATGGTCATTTCGCATTATTCGGTCACTATATGGTGGTGATATGTGGTCATGGTGTGGTTTTATTATTCGGTCACGGTGTGTTGGTGATATGTGGTCTTAGTATTCTGGTTTTGTGTAGCGGTGTTATTTGGTAACTGTATGACTATTTAGAAGTTTTATACGTAGCACATTGTGTTAAAGCTTTTCGGAGATTTTAGATTTGGTTGATGGTGATGCAATGTGGCGCATTATGTTACGGAGGGAGGTGGGGGGATTTCTTCACCTCGCCCTGAGTGCAATTTAGCCTAGGAACGGCCCTGGAAAAAAAGTACTGAAATATTGAACAGGTGGATATGTGCATTCTAAAGTTAAGATGGTCTCATTTAGTAAATGAAAAAAAAAAAAAAAAAGTTTTATGTTCATCCTAAAATTTTAGCCAGAAAGCCAATAACCATAACTAAGTTTTTGTACAATATAAATATAAAGGGAGAGGCGGGGGGCTTTTGAACAAGTCAGAAAAGATTTTAAAAATTAAATTTGGTCCTCCTGGGGTACTTCACCACTAAGTGGCACAATCAGTTTTATACTTCGAAATACTAATGAATAGCAGAAAAAGGTGCATAGTGCTCCTTTTACAGCCTGCTTCTGGTGGTGAGTAGCAACAGTAAGTCGGCAGGTCTGGGTAGACCTTCATTAGGCTCCCAGCTGCCACAGCTTCCAGTTAGCACCCAAAAATTGCATCCAGGGAGAGCCAATTGGGAGATATAAGGAGCACTCTCTCCTAGTGAACTGCCCGAATGCTGCAGTCATGTTGACTGCAGCATCCAAGTAGTTAAATGGCTTATAGGGGGTCCTAGATAGTCTCTTAACCAACAGCAAGCACTCTCCGTGTATGGAGCAGACTCCGCACCTAATTCCAACCCATACATCCCTGCGGCCACTTCCTGACAGGCAGTGGTAGATGCCTACCTCTACCTACCCGTCGTCCCAGTCTTGTGCACCGACAAATATTGCAGATTGTTATTTGTAAATCTAACTTTTCTATAATTTCCACCATATGTTTATAACCCCCTTCTCAGGGCCCTTTTCATGCGGAGAGCTGCTAAAAAAAGAGAGAGCAGCTTTCACGCTGGAAAGAACACGCCACCATTAATATTAAAGGGTGTCATGAAATACAACATCACCAGCAAATCATCATCATCTTGGCAGCTGGCCAGAAGGGACAAGCCTTTCAGGAATTTACCTCTGGATCGCACTACTTTTTTTTTTTTGCATTTTTACCCGTTACAGATAAGTCATGTAGATACATTCATGGGGCAGACGTGGTCCAATTCATCCACTTCCAGGATATCAGATGTGCTGCATTATTCGACTTGACCGCGGTTCAGTAGCGCAGAGTCCCGAGTAGGTTACATTTTTTTGCCTGCTAGAGTTTATTACTTTCATGCTTTTCATCTCTGTGCTATTTAGCAAAATAGGTTTTACATTAATGTCTAGACACAGCCTCCTAATGCAGAGATTACATAAGAACTGTGTCATATCCCAGGGCACATTACACCACACACACACACACACACACACACACACACACACACACACAAACACACACACACACACACACACACACACACACACAACACACACACACACACACACACACACACACACACACAACACACACACACAACACACACACAATGTGCCAAGCCACATTTAGCCATGCCTAAAGACACAAAAAAAGAGAAGCCGCTGAGAATGTGCATTTACTAAAAGTCTACAAATATCAGGTTATAATGCAGCATTAAGGTCCTGTGTATTCAATGTCTGTTCAAGGTTGCAGATCTTGTGAACAGATGGAAGCCACAGAAGGCAATTGGTTGTCATAATATATAAATTAATATAATATAATATATATATAAAACACACACACACACTTTGGTGACCAGGATAACATGCATAAACCATTCGTACACAGATCCCCCACCACGGCTCTCCAAGAACAAGTTTAAGACAGAGCACATTAGAAGTTGAATCCATGTGGGGTGCTCCATTCCATTTATCTACATACAGTACATGCATCATGAGTTATGGATACCCCAATGTCTGCTTCATCTCCTTGCGTGCTTTTCTGTGCTACATGTAGCCTTCTCTCTCCATAGTCAAGCAGTGGGCCAACAAAACGTTTTCCTTTGCCCCAGAAAACTACAAAACCTCAGAATCCTTCTCTGTGCTTTGTCCAGCTTCCTTCTTCCCTAAATGATGCTCCAGAATTGGATATGGTGGGGAACGTCGCTCTGCATTACCATTTCATTCCACTGGTTAGACAGTTTCAGACTGTGCAGGGACAGCCCCCCAGCGAGTGACACCCACCTGACCGATTGGCAATGACCTTCTGGGAGGACACACCCCTTGTTTACTAACATTCCAGTTAAAGAACTTATTGCACACCTACTCCGATGGCACCGCTCTCTTTATATTCCAAGTCAACTGAAGTCCTTACACCACATACTTCTTTGTATACAGAAAATTACAAGACATTAGAATCCATCTTTTGCACTTCACTAAGAAAAATATGATTTTGTATTGTACAGATTTTTCATACATCTGCCAAAAAAACCCCAAAAAAACCTCGCTTTCCAGAGTTGACCAATGCTTCACGGCCCGCAATGCTCAGATGGGCAAACGCAGAATCAGGAGGTCCAAGAAATAGACAGGATGTGTTCTGCAACCTTACAGATGCCAAAATTAGCAGGAAAAGTTTAAAGATGTTAGAGGATTTACAATGTTCCTGAAGCGAGAAGAATGCCAAAGTCTAAAAATACTATTACTGTGTTCTCACACATCATTACTTAGGCAAGAGAAGGAAAAAGCTGGTCTGGATTCAGACTTCATTGAAAGATTAGATCCTTTTATAGTGACCAGACAGAACAGGTCATGTGGTGAATGGACACCTAATCAGGAACACTATATTGGGAATGGTACAAGACCCCTTGCCCTAGATTTTGTAGGTTTTGGTCCTGGAGCATCCAGCAGAGGCTCTCTAGATAGCAGACTATGCACACTGGAGTTCACGTATGTCCCTCCCAGTTTAAGGCCATATTATATGCAGAAGGATGGCAATGACATTAAAGGGGTTGTCTCACTACAAGGATTGCTTTTTATGTTAAAGATCTTGCAAAAACAAGTCACTTTGCAATATGTCCACTAGCAGTGTCCTACCCATTCCTAGATGTCCCCTCTTGTATAGACTGCGTCAGCTCCTCAGGTCGCTATAGCTACAGACCTGTTCAATCTCTCCTGATAGACTGCCAGCACTGGTTGCTATAGCTATAGACCTGGCTTCTACTGCAGCCTAGTGGAATCCAGTAAACTCGGCTAAATTCAAAGTGAAACCAAGAAAACAGGACTGAGGTAAGAAGAATCAATGTAGCAAGACAACCCCTTAAATGTACGTTTCACAGCTTTCCATCTCTTTTCCCTGAGCTCTGCTGGAGTTTACCAAATTTAGCTGACTTAGAGGGGTTTTGCCATGAAGTGATGTGGGAAGCTTGCAAATTAAACAACATTTTTGCCACTCATTTTTTGTTTTAGCTACTCCCTTAGTGATCCATAGTGTACAGCTCGTCTCCAGGGGATATGGCCAGTGACAAGAGCTCCTCAGTCATCACCTCTCCGGCAGCAACTATCAGTCTACTCCCTGCTCAGTAATCACACACACTCCTGCTGAGCGAGTGTTCAACCCAAGGTGCTGTCATTTTACTCCTGTCCTCTGTACTCCTTAGTGATTAGGGTATGTTACATATTACAGAGTCACAACAGTTGGGGAAAAAAAAAAAAAAATGGATATGTTCATCAAGTTCAACCAAGGGTGGGGAAAGGGATAGGAAATTAACCTTAGTTTCCCCTACTGATGAAGGGTTGAATCCCATAAGGAGAGAACCAAATCTGCCCTAAATGACGGTTTATTTTCTACACCCAAAATTGCCATCAGACTGAACCTAGAATTTTATACGGCTACATAGGTATTGAGGTTTTTTGTTTTATGTAGTTATCTAAGCCTTTCTTGAAACTTGCATATGTTCCTGCTGTGACCAGCTCCTCAGGCGGCTATTCCACAGATTTATAGCTCCATAGTGAAGAAGGCTTTTCTCCTCTGGAGATTGAATCCTTTTTTTCTTTGGAGGAAGGGAATATCTCCTTGTCTTTTGAGGGGGCTTTACATGAAATAGTTTTTTACCCATGCTTTTTGTAGGGGCCATTTATATACATTAATCATGTTCTCCCCCAAAGCAGTCTTTGCTCACGACTAAATAAGTTTAATTCTTTAAACCTCTCCTCATAAGGAAGATGCTCCATTCCCCTTATTAGTTTGGTTGCTCGTCTTTCTCCAGCTCCATTACCTCCTTTCTGTAAACTGGAGCCCAGAACTGAACAGCATGTTCCACGTGAGGCCGGACCAATGCTTTATATCGCGGTAATATTACATCCCTATCCCGCGAGTCCATGCCTCTTAATGCACACCAATATCCTGCTTGCCTTAGAGGCTGCTGATTGACATTGCATGCTGTTCTGTCATCTATTATCTACAAGAACATTCCGATCCATCACGAGCAATTCTCCCAGCTTTTTTCCTCCCCCTAGGACATATGATACCTGCAGATTTGTACCCAGATGCAGAACCTTACATTTATCCACATTGAACCTCATTTGTCAAGTGGATGCCCAAACACTGTGTCCAGGTCTGCTTGTACTTTATGGACATCTTCCATCGATTGTACTACTCTGCATAGCTTGGTGTCATCTGAAAAAATCAAAACCGTGCTATTGATCACCTACCCTATATCAATAAATACACTGAATAAGAGAGGACCCAGTACTGAGCCCTGGGGCACACCACTCACAACCGGGGACCACTCAGAGTAGGAGTCATTTACCACCACTCTCAGTAGGATCCGATAGCCTGTCATTAATGCAAACACACAGTTATTTCTAAGCCAATAGATTTTATTTTAACCAATAAACGTTTATGAGGGACAGTGTCAAACGCCTTTACTAAGTCTAGAAACACAATATCCACAGCTGCCCAGCTATCCAGGCTTCTACTCACCTCCTCATAAAAACAAATCAGATTGGTCTGACAGCTTCTGTCCTTAGTAAATCCATGCTGGTAATCACTTATAATATTGTATTCAGGAACATATTCCTGTATATAGTCCCTTATGAGCCCCTCAAACAGTTTTCCCACAATGGATGTCAAACTTACTGATCTATAATTACCTGGGCAAGACTTGGAGCCTTTTTTGAAGATGTGATCAAATTTGCTTGGCGCCAGACTCTGGGCACTAAACCAGTCACCAGAGAGAATCTCTAAATATCATCATGAACAGGGGCACAGAGAAAGCCAAGCGGAGCTCTTTAGGAACTCTTGGGTGTAAGTCATTTGGGCCTGGAGCCTTGTTTATTTAACTTGTCTTGGACCATTTTTACACTCAGCAAATTTATCATATTAGTTGCTGGATTAATGGTCTGTTGGATCCATTTTTAGATGCGTTTGGATCTGTGTTTCCGACCCTAAACGGACCCAAACACGCATCTAACAATGAACGTCGATTCGTGTTTTACATTGAAAGCAATGTAAACCACACTGCACAGATGCGCGATAGTCGATGCATGTTTTACATGCGTCTTTGTGGTGAGTCTTTCAGATCCAGTCAAAGACTTGACATGTCAATTCTTGATCCGTTTGACGCAGCAGACGCCCTATTTAAAACTACAGGGTACATTTCTGCTCCAGCCAAAACGCATCCAAAACACACATCTGCGTGTTGGATGCGATTTACGCAGAGCTCTTGAATTAGTTTTTCGGATCCAAAACACCGTGAACATACCCCAACAGTACTGGCACCTCCCATCTCCGTACTGGGCATAACCCCATCAGCTCTAGCACTGCACCCATTAGCAATGACACCCCCTACAGCCGCACTGGGCCCATATACATCAGCTACTTTCTGCTCGTTTGTATATACAGAACTGAAGACCCTATTTAGTAGCTCTGCCTTTTCCTGATCCCCAGTGATCAGCTCCCCATTACTGTTATTTGGCCTGTATATGTTCATAAAGTGTTTTTTGAAGTGTAAATTTACACTTAAAAAAAAAAACACCTGATTAGAGGTGTATTTTAAAGAATCCTAACCCCATTGTTGACCATGGGGATTTTACAGGCAAAATATACCTCACAAATTTTTATGGCCATAATTGTATTAAAAAAAAAAAAAAAAAAAAAAAAAAGCTCGCAATTACAATTGTTAAATATGCTTCATGTTAAATGACCAGACATATTTTGCATTATATTCAAAGGTCGATTTTGGTTAGTTTTCCAGTGCGTAAACGTGCTAAAAATGGCCCAGAAACTGCGGTGTGAACAGATCCTTAGTCAAACAGTGCAAGTAAAATAAATAAAAAAATTAAAAAAAAGGCTCAATCAGGTATTGCATTGATAAACAGAAAAAAAAGTCCACATTAGGTTCCTGCAGAGACTTGAACCTAGGAGCCTTATTCTGCTAAGGCAGAAGTGCTAACCACTCAGCGACATTGTAGCTACTCACAGCCCTTTACATTAACAGACCTTTGTTTAACTAGAGTGAGCATACTGTAGGGAAAAACATGGAGCTGTCCAGTCTGCTGGGGCACATGATATGTAGTTCAAACAAATCATATGCACCCCTTTTGAACACACTGAAAGCTAAAGCAGGGCTACCAGGTGTGAAAGACCTTTTGTGGCCAAACCCCTTTAACGTTTAAGTTACCTTTCAAAAACTGATGTCCTAAACAGATCCATTCCTTGGGTGAAGTAGAGCATCAGACTCAACGATTCTCAAGTACCTGGATGACATTTCATTAAAGGTGTAATCACTCATCTCCGCAATATTGTGACATTTGCCACGGATTTCTGATATTGCAGAAAGACTGCGGGGGTTCTTTTGCTACGTTTACAGAAAGCCATAGTAAATATCCATGAAGGAGCATTCCCATCATTAATTAGCTTTTAAACATGTAGGCAAAAGGTAAAAGACTTTAAATACATTGCTGTTCTGATTTGCTTTCCTACAGTTCTTATCTCCTGCTTGTGTAACACTTCACTAAATTACCACACCTCATCTTAGATACTTAAACAGCCAGTGATTCGCTCATTGTTGTGTCATTACAGCAGAAGGGGTTACATACATTACATAAGTCAAACGAGTACAGTGATAAGGGATAATGACAATTGGCCCGACAGAGGGAGAGAGGACCCTACCCGCTAGGGCTTACAATCTACAAGGAGGGGGAAAGAGACAGGAGGTGAGGGGCAGACATGTCTGTGGAGGAAGTAGTGACAAGTTTAGTGACAAGTTTAGTTTTTTAGTGTACACAAGCTTCCCTAAATTACCAACCACCTCACTGCTCTAGATCACCATAACAGCCAGTGATCTCGCTCCTTGTTGTGTCTTAGCAGCAGAAAAGGAGGTTGCTTCTCTTTATCTACAAACTTTTACCCTTTAGAGCTCTGTAGCCTTGTGCCCTGCTGGTTAGACCTCTCCATCACCAATGTCTCTCCAACAGGTTGATCTACAAGCCCTTTATTCTGATGTTCGCTAGAACAAGGCTTTGAAGGCTAATAAAGTGGAGTACAGCTCCTTCCAGGTCCAAAGCAATAGCCAGAAAGGGATCTAGAAAGAAAAATATTACTAACACTTGAAATGGTTTAAATACATCCATATCTAGAAAGTCATCTGGACAACCACTGTGTGTCATGGGTCCCACTGCTAAAACCTCCACCCTAATACAATTACTGACCGACAATGGGAGCGGTGGGTAGACACACACCTGGAGTCGTACAGTATTTTACTTCCCCCAATTAAGTGAATGGAAACATATCCACCAGGGATATGGTCAGGTTATTCAGATACATGGCTAAAGCTTTGCCCAATGTAGTAAAAAAAAAAAAAATAATAATATAATAATATAAATAATTTATATATATATATTTTATAATTTATATTTCCAGTGCAGAATACAGTTTATCAGTTTTGAAAACCTGAAGTCTTTTAAACTGAAAAAAATTCCACATCTGAGTGGAATTCAACAATGACCCATGACAAATGCACCGTAATAAGATATACATCTAAAATTTGAGGTTTCAATTTGATATGGATAGATTTCTTCCCAATATTATTTTTATGGTCTACAAGCCTCATCCACAGTAGCACCCTGCTGGAAGCGGCCAGGTTACAATGGCAGGACAAGGAATCAACTAATAAAAGAGTTAGATTAAGCTCTGTGACGGGCACTGGGTCGATCTACTTCAAGCCCCACAGTGTCCAGCCCAATTAAGAGCACGAAACAGCATCAGAGTAAATAAATGATACAGCTATGCAATCCATAAATACATCCATACCCAAATAAATCAGCAATACCAATGGGTGGTTGTCACGTCCACACTCACCAGCACGTGACTGGGGGCCACTGTAATGGAGTCTATTTATTTCCACTTGCGCTCACCTCTCACTCAGGTAGCAAATCAAGCATAAATTGCACCCCAAAGTTATCCGCTGCCACCACCTTCCTTCAATAATCAAATAGGAATCGGACAGAAGGAATCCGATCCCAAAAATATACTTAAAAAACCAAAAAAAGCTTACCAGGTTACCTCACTGCTCTCCAGCAGCTACAGTTTTAAAAACACTTCAAGGTAATGGATTTGTGCAGTGACAAGAACTGAACTTTTTAATTGTAATTTTAATAAACGATTTACAGTGCTTACATAAAAAAAATAAAATACAATGATTATGACATACGCATCAAACAGTTATAAAATAAAAGGGAGAAAAACATAGACAGCCCTTAGACGTCTTGACTTACAGATCCGGGGGTAAGGATGAAGATGGAACACAGCTCAATCCAGGATTGACCCCAAACTATGTACAAAGAGCTGACCCTTGGACAATGGGTCTTATACCCTACTCAGCCATCTCCGGTTTTCCCCACCTTCTTCATAACTATGCTTCATTTCACTGGCTGGAAGATATAACGAGGTGGGTGGACCCTTAATGTCTAATGAGGGTTGTTGCTTACTATCCCCACCAGATGGCAATCACGGACTGTGCTTCTGCGTTGACAGATCGATGACCTCTGTCCATTCAGGGACCCATGTTTATGACTGGCAATATGTCAGAGGTCAGCCATGCCTGATAAGATGCTCTCCTTTAATCAAGTAGTGATGGCACTTATGTATACAGAACGGGTCATAAAACATAATAAATATGGATACAGTCCATGCTATACAAACAAGTGTGTAATAGAACTGTCAAAAGAGACTGGTGTGAGGTTCTGCAGACCTACGCTACAAACAAAAAAAAAAAAAAAAAAAAAAAGGGGGGGGGGGGGGCTGCACCAGAGGCAGGATAGTTGTATTATTGTATTTTACAGTGAACTGGCAATTGAGAGGTCAGCAGGAGGGCTCCAGATGAAGCCATAATGCAACAACCAGCAACAAGGCGCAGCAAAGTACATCTTCCAACAAACTTTAGCAGCTGCATTTACCTATAAAACACGACATGGCGTGTCAATTGTCCCCAGCATAAAACTCAACTAATGAAAATCAAAATATTGCATTTGAATTGTGGATCAACTGAAAAATAAAACTAACCAGTACAAAAATGATGGCACCCCTATAGAAGATTAAAAATAATTTGACCATAGGGACACAAACTGTAATGTCCTGTAACTGGCATCACATACATCTTCAAACTTGTACTCAGTCTGTCTATTTAAAGAGTGAAAAATAGTCACTGTGCTGTTTGGCATCATGGTGTGTACCACACTGAACATGGACCAAAAAGATGCCAAGGAGAGAGTAGTCTCAGAAGACTAGTAAGAAAATTATAGACATGTTAAAAAGGTAAAAGGCTAGAAGACCATCTCCAAGCAGCTTGATGCTCCTGTAACTACAGTTGCACATATATTATTCAGAGGCTTAACGGTCTTTGGGGATGTATGCAACCTAACTGGACATGGGCGCAAGAGAAACATTTAAGAGATTGATAATATGAATGGTAACCAAAGAGTCCAGAACAGCTTCCAAAAGAGATTAGAGGTGAACTCCAAGGTCAAGATGCATCAGTGTCAGATTGTATCATCTGTCGCCATCTTTGCAATATAGACTTGAGAGGACCAAGGATACCATTGCTGAAAGCAAATCATAGAAAAGGAGAGACTAGAATTTGTAAATCTTTACATGTGGGAATTTTTTTTTAACAGGAATATAAACCATCAAAATACAAACCCCAAAAAATATTCCTTTAAAATATAACCTTTAATGAGCAACAATTAAAGTATATATTAACTGCTATTAACTGCTATTCCCTACAGACAACCCTGCCCTGCCTTATATGGATGCAGTGAGTAGGAATTTTTTTTTATATATATATATAACCAGAAGAGTTATAGCAGTGTCGTACAACAAGGTTAAATGGTGGATAAGTATATACTGCGCCAAATGAATTATGCGCACAGAAAAAAAAAAAAAAAACAAACACGTTTCATCCCAGTTCCAGGGACTCCTCAGTGGGTCAGAAGAATTTTTTTTTCACAAGAGGTATATCACACTACTTACTCATTAAAAGGGTTTTGCCACCATGTAATGTTGACGTGGGATCCTCCAAAATGGGTATTTAATCACTTTTCTAAATATATGCGATTTCAAAAAGTGAAGACTCAGAGCTACAGCATTTCTCAATCCCCCTTAGTTACCTGAAAGCTTGCATTAGACACGATCAGAGGAGCCGACGGGCCGCGCTTACGTGAAACACTTCTTATCTGATGACAGGCAAAATGAATGAGCTTTTAAGGGACAGGGAAGAAAGTGCAGTCTATGAGGCTGTGTCTTGCTGTATTGAGAATCCACCATTGTACGGTTATTATTTCAGTTAAGTTTTGAGACGCTCCCTTATTCCTCACTCCTTGCTCACCCGCTCCCTCTCTCCCCTGCAGCTTCATGACTCGGCATGATTTGTTTATATTCTACTCCCATGCTGATAAGAGGTAAGTAACTGGCGTCCTGGCAAATCCCCTTTAAAACATTCCTTACAAATCCACAGAAATAGTATATAGTGGGACACTATACATCACCATTATTTTGACGTTCCCATCGGATGGAGATACACCAACTCCATTTGGTACTATACATTTGGACTACCTCCTAAGGAACAAGATTGGAGGTCCAGGTACTTTAGGTTTAATCTGAGCTAAGCAGTGTAAGGTACTGTTTCTGTGGATTTGTAAGGATTATATTTTAATGAGTAGTGCGATATACCTATTGTGAAAAATTATTCTGACCCACTGAGAAGTCCCTGGGACGAAACGCGTTCGGGTTTTTTTTGTGTGCATAACTTATTTGGCGCAGTATATATCTATCCACTATTTAACGTTTTTCTGTGCGCATAATTCATGTGGCTTAGTATATACTTATCCACCATTTAACCTTGTTGTACGACACTGCTATAAATCTCCTGGTTGTATAAGAAAGAAAAAAAAATTCTCCTACTCACTGCATCCATTTAAGGCAGGGCAGGGTGGTCTGTAGGGAATAACAGAGGAGAACCTGCCCCTTTTTTGGGGCGGGTTCTCCAATGAGGGATCATTATCAGTGTTAGATATTATAGGAGACCGTGCAGTTAGACTGCCCCCATATGTGTCCCTTATATATTAACTCCTATATAGATATTTTAATTGTTGCTCATTAAAGGATAGATTTTAAAAAGGAATATTTTTTTTTTTTTAAACTAGAATTTGCCAATATGCAGGCTGACAATTCACAAAGCTTCTAGGAGAATGTCCTATAGATAAATGAGACAAAACTGCAGCTTTTTGGCAAGCCACATCAGTTCTTTGTACACAGACACAAAAATGAAGCATACATAAGAAAACATTGTGATCTTTTCGTCCAAGCCAGTTTCATTAGTTTGTGGGGTTTTTTTTTTTAGTTCTCATTTGAACCACAATTCAATGAGATGTCCGATTTTCATTGGTTTATTTTCCAGTAAAGTTTATTATAACTTTCTCAGTTTCAAGTTATTGTAGTGACCATTATGGGTTTTTCCTTTCTTTATTGGAAAGTTTGTCCACGTGTGTACATTTTCCCTACAACACCCATTGCATGGAAATTTTCTGGCCAGATGAATCTTCTCTTGGTGATAGCAGCTGATTACAAGGGGTATATGAAGCATTCGTGTGGAAAAGTCAGATTCCCAGGAAGGCTTTATTAAGTACTACACCCTTTTAAACTGTAGAGTTATATTGACAACCTTAAAGGTCCAAGCCTATTTTGACCTTAAAGGGGTGGTCTCACTACAAGGATTGCTTTTTCTGTTAAAGATCTTGTAAAAGCAAGTCACTTTGCAATGTGTCTATTAACAATGTCCTACCTATTCTGAGATATCCCCTCTTGTATCAGTGGGCAGCAGTCATGTGCCATATTCCTGGCATCACAGCCCTAATACCAGTAGCACAGCATGTGACCAATGAGGCTGCCAGCTACAGAAGTCAAGTGCCAGCTGCTAGTAAGCAGAGACCAGGATCGCCCAGTGGAGCTTTCATTCTGGATCACCAGGCAACTGGAGAGGCTAAACATGTTTTTATTTTAGGATATTAGCTGGCCTTTTGTTTTTTCTTTAAATGGGTTGTCTCACTACAATGATTGCTTATTATGTTAAAGATCTTGCCAAAACAAGTCCCTCTGCAGTATATGTCCATTAACAGTATCCTACCTATTCTGAGATATCCCCTCTTGTATGGGCTGCATCAGCTCCTCCGGTCGCTATAGCTACAGACCTGTTTGATCAATCCGGATAGGCTGCCAGCACTGGTTGCTATAGCTACAGACCTGGCTTCTACTGCAGCCTAGTGGAAGTTAGTAAACACATCCCTGAATTCAAAGGGAAGCCAAGAAAACAGGACTGAGGCAAGATGAATCAATGTAGTGAGACAACCCCTTTAAAGGGTGTTAAATTTTCAAATAGTTTAAGCAATAAAATCACTTGTACCCACTAAACCACCACCCCAACTGCTGCTCTGGGCATTTTACAATGCTAGGGAATTGGTCACATGGGCAATTCAGTAGGAGGGAATCCCTAACCATCACCATACACTGGGCAATCAAAATCTAAACGCTAGCACCAGGACAAGGTATTCTGGTGCCCTAGGGGACCTATAACCTGCCTATATACATACTGGGAAACCAATAACCTATATACCTACTGGGAGATAAACTACTATACTAGGGAACATATAACTTACCTTACATATACATGCTGGGGGGGGGGTGTGAATCTATAACCTACCTATATAAGTCCTACCTATAGATTTACTGATAAGGGTGAAAATTCACCTTAACCCTCGTTGTTCCGGTTTCCAAATTCATGTGTAGCCGAGAAAAATAACCCCTGACGACATGCAGATTCAGATTCCTTCTTCCTCCCTTTATTAGAGATGTGCAAGAGTTTCTATAGCATAGAATTGTAGGAGTGCCACTATGAAAACAGGTAGCATCTCTATTGGACAAGACAATAAACTCACCATGTAAGCAATAATAATAATCATTTGATTTGTTAGTTAAGAACACGCCTTCTATTATTCTTAAGTCATTGCTAGAAATACGCATGACAAACTCACCTGAATCTAACTGCTTACTGACAAAAAAAAGTGCTGAACATGACCTTTTAGAGCTAAAACCAGTAGCCATATTTATACTTCTGGGGAACACACAGTCCTTAATAAGCCATAATACTGTGAGAGAAGAACTAAGCAGAATCTTTTGGGGGAAGGTGATACGGAAGTGCAACTCTCAGCATAATGGAAATATACCGCATACAGAAGAGCAGCTTGTCAGCCATATTTAAAAACTGCAAAATGTTAACCCCTTAACGACCGCTCGACGACTACCTCCGCTCCAAGGCGCTTAACCCTTTGATTGCCACGGTTCATGACCGCAGTGTAAACAAAGGGCTTTCCCCTGTTCTGTCGGATGATCGGGACTCCGGTGACCCAACAGAGCCCGGGGAATGGCTGCACAGACAGCCCTGGGGACCTTAAGTAGCCCTAGGGCTGTCTGTGTAAGAAGCCAGAGATCAAGGCAGACTGTGCTGCACAGATCGCTGCCTGTGCCATACTGACACAGATCATAATGTATTAGCATATATGAATATGCCAATACATTACGAAGTGTATAGTTTAAAAAAAATAAAAAAAAATCCCATTTTGGGATTTTAAAAAAAGTGCTGGTCATTAAGTACTTTTCAGGCGTTCGGTTTAAGGGGTTAATCTTCATAGAACCATAGATTTTCTGAAACAATATCCATATCACTACCTCGTCCTACTGTAGGTGGTCTATATATTTGCCTACTGGGGGGGGGGGGGGCTTGTATAGCTGTCGAATGGGGGTCTACCTATTTATATGCCATTTAACTGATTTTCTTTAACTTTTAATTTTTAGGGTCTAACATTCTGTTTGGTGTCCCACACAGTAATTGTACCCCAAAGGGGGCATTATTACTATTTGGGGCTCTGTAGAAGCGGAGTTCGTACAGAGGTAGGAATGGATAGGGACGTGCTGGAAAAGAGGAGTCTAAAATGTGTTTGTGGTAAATTCTTCAGGGACGAGTAGTTGCATTCTGTACCGGACGGAGGAAAAAAGAAAAAAAGGGGACGTGGCACGAGATGGTGTCTGACCACCGTGTGGTCTGTGTATGTTCGTATTGTAGGTTATATTGGTGCTTGTACAGTGGCAGTGCACACCTGTCCCTGACCCCATGATCAGGGGTTTCTCTACGCCACTTTTTATTTCTTGCTTGTGGTGTGTTTATTTTAGAAAGTGGTGAGGTGCGTGACCAAAGGAAATTTGGTATGCGGATATTGTAGGTGGGCTGGTGGGGGTTTGTGCCAGGCCTGCTTTTAATTCCCAGTCCAGCCCTGCATCCTTAGAACCATACTTGCCAACCGTCCCGTGTTGGGCGGGTCATTCGCGCTAATGGGAGCCGTGTTCCCCCCCCCCCTCCCTTGAGTTGCTTAACCATCCGCAACGGAAGAGCTGCCAGAGTTTCTGTGTGCAAGAGGCATCAGGCCAGTGTCGACGCTGCCCTGAAGCCTCTGCCGTCGCCGGCAATGCTCTCGTAGCTTCATAGGAAGCTACCAGAGCAGGAAGCCCCGGAGAGCACTGCTGGGAAGGGGGCTGAGCTTAGCAGGACCCATGAAGCTCCGCACCCTCTCCTGAGCAGAGGGCAGCATGAAGAGCCAGGATGCCGGCAGCAGGACAGGCGAGTGCAGTACAGGGGTTTGTGTGTGTGTGTGCGTGCAGTGCCGTGTGTGCGGAGGAGGGGTGTGTGTGTGTGTGTGTGTGTGTGTGTGTGTGTGCAGTGGCGTGTGTGCGGAGGAGGGGTGTGTGCGCACACACATGGAATGCTGGATGGTACCTGTGTGCGAGGGGTGTCACCCAGCTTTCCTGGATGCTGGGTAGGGTATCAAGCCTATATGTACCTGTGCAATGTGTGTTTATTTACAGATTCCCATTTGGACTATGTCGAATCAACCTTGGATCTATTTTTTCAAATAAAATGGTTAAAGAGGGCTGGCGGTTATTTAAATAAAAGGTTTTTTTTCAATTTGTGTATCGTTTTTTTCCCCATATAATTCCAGTGATGGTCATGGAGTTGTCTGACAGACGCCTCTTCATTACTATCACTCAGGCTTGGTGTCAGCCAGCTGTGTTTCTTGTTGCCCAAAGCTGACACTAACCCTTTGTCACTATTACCCAAGTACACAACACACCAGGGGGACTAGTAAGAGCTAGGTTACCAGCAGATGCCGACCCTCTAATGTGATGGTCCGCTCCTGCAGCAGCTGCAGGCTGGTATTTTTAGAATGAGAAGGGACCAGTATCGATGGTTCTTCCCATTCTGATAGTGTCAGGCTGCAGCTGTCTGTTTTACCTTGGCTGGTTATGGAAAATGGGGGGACCCCACGTCTTTTTTCTGACAATTTATTTAATGAGACTCTAAACACAGGCATCCACTATAATGATTACAGGAGTTGCCCCCTTTAGGAGTCAATAAATAAATGATTTTTGAGAAAACAAAAAAAGTAAGATGTGGGGTTCCTCCATTTTCCATAAGCAGCCAAGGTAAAACCGACAGCTGCAGCCCGATACTTTTAGAATGGAAAAGTCCATTAACGCTGGTCCCTTCCAACTCTAAAAACACCAGCCGGTGGCCAAAGAGGACCACCAAATTAGAGGGTCTGCTCCTGACTTGCCTGGCTCTTCCCAGTACTCCTAGTGCTTTAGGTAGTGGGGCAATAATGACGCTGGGTTAGTGTCAGCCTTGGAGTGACAAAAACTACTGCTGGCTGATACCAAGCCCGAGCGCTAGTAATAAAGAGGTGTCTGTCAGATACTAAAACTAGAATTAAATGGGAAACAAAAAAAAAAAAAAAAAAAACTGATTTAAATAAACACTCCCGGACATCAGCCCTCTTTCACCATTTTATTAAAGAAATAAATCCAACGTTGGTCCAACATAATCCAATGAGTCCGACATAATCCAAGGGGAAACCTGTATGAAGAACATATATTCAACAGAAAAGACATTACAGTACTAAATGCCATCTCCTGCAACTCATGCCTGATCTTCTGGGGTGCAGGGTACAGAGTTCAACCTGCACAATAGGATTATGGGGGTACAGAGCAAAGCTGCAGCACAATCTCCAGGAGGATGACCCTATGCTCCCCCAAAAATATTGTAAGCAGTGCTCTGTACACTTCACCCTTGTGTTATGCATCTAGTGCCAACACACAATACAACCCCCCCTATCACCTCTCAACCCAAACCCCATAGTCCTCTCACCTCCACTTATCACTCCATAACCTTCCCACGTACACCTATCACCCCATAATCTCCCCACCTATTTCCCCAAGTTTGTACAGAGGTGGCTACAGGTAGGGAAATGCTGGGAAAAAAAATAGAATTCTAAGAGGTTTGTGTGGTTAATTTTGCAGGTACGAGTCGTGGTCGGAAGAAGTCATCATGACAGTCTGAACAGGATGGAGAAAAAGGGAAAGATAATTCCAGTTACAGGAGACGTCTCTGGTGAGTCCCTAGATGTTACTGCACTGTAGTCACTTAAACATCTGCAGAGCCTTTGTACACTGGTGTCTACCACTATGATAGAAATATTGATTTTAATGTAATTGTTTAGGTGCAGGCACAGTTTAGCATTATCTCCCGGCTCTCCTGGATGCTGAATAGGCTATCCAACCTCCAGGAAAGCTGGGTGATGCCAAAACCCTAATTTAGCTTTTTCCAGAGTCGTTACAGTCAGGTGGAGAGGGTGTGACTTTTTGAAGGGGGTGTGGCTCACTAACAAGTAGGCATGACCATGCTACGCACACCGCACCTACAAATCTCCCACTTTCAAAAGCTGGCAAGTATGCTTATAACAAAACCGAAGGGGAGGTGTGGGGGTAAGGACAGGTTCTCCCTTGCTTTACAACCATTTATGAATAGTGCATTTATTATAGATTTAAGGTTTTTGTCTAAACATTCTTTCAGTACACAGTTTCTCAAAAGACTTGCCTGTGTAATCAGATGTGGTTGTGTACAGAAGTCACCAGGGCCACACAATGTAAGGACTGAGCGCTTTTCTCTGTAGCACAAGAAAGCATTTATTGGTTAATAGAGATGGGAGGGCAGAAAACCCGTGAACTTAGCAGTGTGCAGCCAGACTGGAAAGATGCAATCTGGCCGGTAGAGCCAATTAGATTTCGGCATCAGTTGATCCGATTGACGGTGCACCAAGCTGAGATGAGGGGGGTATACTTATATGGAAGGGGATTTAGGTAAATGTCAAAAGGATGGAATGTTTTTTGGGTTTGTTTTTTGGGGGGGGGGGGGTGTCGGGAGGAGAGGTGACTAACTGCTCCACAGGATTCCCACTTAGGGTTTTTTTGTACCCATTCATTATCAATTTAGGATTTGAGACGTCCCAATCTCAAATTTCTTCACAAATGTGGCTAAAACAGTATGAAACTGAACAGGGACTTAATTATGAACAACACTAGTTAGAAGACAAAAAAAAAAAAAAAAAAAAAAAAAAAAAAAAAGGTGGCGGGGTGGCCTGCTGATATGATGCAACTGGTAATGAGTGGGGGCCCAAATGATTCAGTTATGGGGCCTTGATGGAGCTTATGGCAGCTCTGCTGCGGAGGTACGGAGACCTGGTCTAGGCACAGTGTTCAACCGTATCCAACGGCCAGCGCGCTGCTGTGTTTTTGGTTGCTTGCATGCAAAGGGCTACATTTTACTAAATCTAGTTTAGAAGAACAAAGGGTACATATGCAGCTTTTTTTATGGCAGTATTACAGCAGGCCAAGACATGCATTACACAGAAGAGAAATAAAGGGCCCCAAAGCCATGGCATGGCCTCATACCTCCCAACTGTCCCCATTTTGGAGGGACAGTCCCTATTTTTAACCCTGGTCCCTCTGTCCCTCTTAGCTCTATAAATGTCCCTCTTTTTAATTTGGGAAATAGATTTGCATCAATAAACTGGTTATATTGCTTTAAAAAGTACCCGATTGCTTCCTGTTTATTACATAATAACTTACTAAATACTTCATCATTGGATACAATGCAATCCTTAAAATGTGTCCCTTTTTGGCCATCTAAAAATTTGGCATGTATGTATTTGGGCATGGTTAGAGGCGTGCCTTCATGTGATGTCATGTGTTTGGGCGTGGTTAGAGGCGTGACCTGATGTGTCCCTCTTTGCAATCTCTAAAAGTTGGGAGGTATGTGGCCTGTGTCCTTCAGTATGACTTGTAGGCAGAGATGGGTGCCAGCTGTTAGAGCCCAGCACCTGCCGGGACAAGAGAGAACTCCGATATCGACTGTTTAGTTGCCTAGATGCAGCCATGTCCTCTAGGCAGTCATGCGGGAGGGGAGATAACCGCTTTCACCTTATGATCAACTCTCTTGCAAGGTGTCCATTGGTAGTTATAGCAGCCAGAAATCCAATGAAGCAGATTTTAGAATACTGTATACGAAGTATTGCAAAATGGTGTACAGTTAATATACAGAGTAACCTAACTTATACCCCATAATGAACATAAAAGGTTTTTATTGGTTTGCCTCCCCCAAAAATTGGAATAAAACAGTGATCAAAGTCACAGGTACCTGGAAAGGTTACAAGTGAAAACCACTCCTCAGACTGAGGGGCAACCTGCACATGGGTCTGTAGATTAAATAACTATGTAGAAAAATGGTAATTCAAAGCAAAAAAAAAAATAATTAATGTATAATGGCTTCATATAGTGGGGAAAAAAAAAGTATTTAGTCAGCCACCAATTGTGCAAGTTCTTCCACTTAAAAATATGAGAGACCTGTAATTGACATCATAGGTAGACCTCAACTAAGAGAAAATAAATCCAGAAAATCACATTGTCCGATTTGGAAAGAATTTATTTTCAAATTATGGTGGAAAATAAGTATTTGGTCAATAACAAACAAGCAAGATTTCTGGCTCTCACAGACCTGTAACTTCTTTAAGATACTCCTCCGTCCTCTGCTCATTAACTGTAGTAATGGCTCCTGTTTGAACTTGTTATCAGTATAAGAGACACCTGTCCACAACCTCAAACAGTCACACTCCAAACTCCACTATGGTGAAGCCTAAGAGCTGTCGAAGGACACCAGAAACAAAATTGTAGCCAAGCGGCCTGGTGTGAAGAAATCAACTGTGGGAGCAATAATTAGAAAATGGAAGACATAAAACACCACTGAATTTCCCTCGATCTGGGGCTCCATGCAAGATCTCACCCCGTGGGGTCATAATGATCACAAGAACAGTGAGCAAAAGTGAATAACCTGCAGAGAGCTGGGACCAACATAACAAAGGCTACCATCAGTAACACATGGACTCAGCCGCCAGGGACTCAGCTCCTGCAGTGCCAGACGTGTCCCCCTGCTTAAGTCAGTACATGTCCGGGCCCATCTGAAGTTTGCTAGAGAGCATTTGGGGATGGCAACATCATGCTTTGGGGCTGTTTCTCTGCAAAGGGACCAGGATGACTGATCCGTGTACATGAAAGAATGAATGGGGCCATGTATCATGAGATTTTGAGTGCAAACCTCCTTCCATCAGCAAGGGCATTTAAGATAAAACGTGGTTGTGTCTTTCAGCATGACAATAATCCCAAGCACACCACCAGTGCAACGAAGGCGTGGCTTCGTAAGAAGCATTTCAAGGTCCTAGAGTGGCCTAGCCAGTCACCAGACCTCAACCCCATAGAAAACCTTTGGAGGGAATTGAAAGTCCGTGTTGCCCAGTGACAGCCCCAAAACAGCCCCTGCTCTAGAGGAGATCTACATGGAGGAATGGGCCAACATACCAGCAACAGTGTGTGCCAACCTTGTGAAGACTTCCAGAAAACATTTGACCTCTGTAATATAACCTTTGTTGGCAATGAAAGTATTGAGATGAACGATTGTTATTGACCATAATCTGCAAATAAATTATTTCCAAATCAGACAATGTGATTTTCTGGATTTGTTTTCTCATTTTGTCTCTCATAGTTGGGGTCTACCTATGATGTCAATTACAGGTCTCTTTTTTTATGTGGGAGAACTTACACAATGATGGCTGACTAAATACTTTTCTTCCCCACTGTATACACTAGCACCATAAGACAGTGACTGTAAGGCTGTAAAGTTACCGCCACATCTTTTGTAGGCCATTCCTGGTTTCTCCATGTCACTGTAAAGGCTATGTACGAGGCTACAGTTCGTGACGAAATACATTATATAACGGAAGTCTATATATAGCACAAATTACCCACTTAAAATAAAGCTGCCACTTTGGTTTTCAGGTCTGCCCTATTGCTGGCAGGCACTCGGCATATAGCCTATGCTGGTAAAATATAGCAATGCATGTATACATTAATAATGAATGAAAATAGAGCCCAATGCATTCTCAGTTGTTGGATCAGATAAAGGTCTATTCTGCAGCTTCAGTGACACTGCAGGGATGGCGAAGCACCAGTAGTGCAGTTACACAGCCTCTGCTATGGAGAGATCTCTTCTTTGCAATGACGTTTAGATATGTCAGTCTAACTTATTCACCAGGAAAATGATTCCCAACTGTAAGGCCTCGTTCACACGGCTTATTTCGGACGGATTTGCCGACGGAAAAATCCGTCGGCAAATCCGTCCGAAATAAGTCACAGCCTATTTTCTATTGATTTCAATAGAAAATACGGCGCGTCGTTCACACGACGCAAAACTCCGTTCCGGATTGCCGCCGCGGATTGACGACGGCAATCCGGACGGAAAAACAATTGACATGTCAATTCTTTCCGGACGGATTCACCACCTTCAATGATTGGAGATGGTGAATCCGTCGGGAAATCAGTTACAAATACGTGCCACACTTAGTGGCACTATGTGCAACTGATTTTCAACTGATTTCAGAACGTATTTACATCGGAAATCCGTTGTAAATACGTTCTGAAATAAGCCGTGTGAACGAGGCCTAAGAGACGTCAGGAAGCATCAGGGGCCGTAAAAATATGGAGCGCTCCTGTCAAGATAATCAAAGGCCACATATATATCACAAACCTATCATCATGGAGTGATAGCGAGCGGCCTTTATCTGCTCGGGATCCCACTCACTTCTACTCAATGGGGAGATCAGTCGTTTTCTATAGATCTACTGTATATGCGTTTCCCCAAGTAGGCCAGCATTGTGGGATGTGGCATAACTAGGATGATTGGCTCAGATCTGTAGCAGGACACAGCAAGCAATTTTCCAGTTACAGATTGTAAACTCAGCAGTTTGATTTTTTTCCCCTTTTTCTAAACATGGACATGACTATTGGTGCTGATTGCACAAGCCAAAACCTTAATAACGAACAATATGAGGGAAACCGGGATGTAGGGGTGTTTGGAACACAAGAAAGAACCCTGTTAAAACGAACACAAAAATTGTAAGTACTGCAGCGTTTGGTTTTCAGGTCGTTTTTTGTCCACTGCAGCGTAGACATATCCTAATACGAAAAAGGTTCATAAAAGGTTCATAAAACTGAGTTCTCGGTTCACTGTGTCAAAAGCAGCTGAGAAACCGCACGTTTTTTTGCTTGTCTTCAAGTCTGTTTTTTAATGTATGCATAAATTAAGCCATTGGATGTAGCTCCACCCTACAAAAGGGCATGTAAAGCACATTACTGCATTTATAATCCTGTAGTCGTTTTATGGATTTTGGCACTAATAAAATACGGCGAGCGGGGAAAAAGGGACATGTCAATTATCCCGGCGGGATACATGCCATGGATAATGAATGTCTATGGGGCCGGCAAGCTGCCGCCACCCCCCCCCCCCCCCTCCGTACAGCACACGGCATAATTATGGGCGAAATCCGTCCCCGCAATTACGCCGTGGATAAGCCGTGTGAACATAGCCTAATTGTTCCCCTAGTGATGGGATATGTGAGCTACTGCTCAGCAATTGGCTGCACCTGTTTATCTTTCCCAAGTAGCATAGGGGTCAGTGTTGCCTCTTGACTGGGTTCGGTTTTCAGTCCAGCCTTTGAGCTGCGAGTATGGCCTTGTTTGTGTTAATTGTAAAACACCGTCCGATTCGGTTATAGAATCCAACTAGTATTTTGTTTTTTTACTGCCTTTTTTGTGCAAATTTAGCAGTTTTTTGGATTTCAGCCGGCCCATTAACATTGACCTGTACTATAATCCGCCATTTTCACGTAAAGTTCAACAGATTATAGAACCTAAGTTTTTTGAACAGATTTTGGGTTTGAAACTCGACCTCAAAAATCCAAGCAGTGAAGACTACAGTTTGGATTTTCTATTGAGGTCCATGGGGATGATTTCCAGTCGGATTTTTTGCCGATGCTAAATACCAAATCCACTTAAAAAGCCGACAACAAATCACTACTGTGTATTCTTATCCTAAGGTAGAGACGTGTGCATGGAGGCTCCAGCCTGCGTACACAGATTGTTTTCTTTAGAAGCCATTTCTAATTCGCAGGGGGAACAGCGGAACTAGCAAACCACATAAAATACAAATTTCTAAAGCAGAATAATGCTGTAATACAGTGCATTATAAGGAAACACATGTACGAATTCCAGTTACAAACCCATAGGCGCGCAACTCCATGCACAATAGAGCAATACATAAAAGAAAGAAATGGTAATGTGCAGGTAACTTTTTGGCATTATGCACCATAGGTGCATATATCGCAACACACCATATATCTGTGGCAGGCGTCAGCTGTAAGGGTATGTTCACACAGCGTTTTTGGATACATTTTCAGATCCATGTTGGATCCGCAAATCACATCCCAAAACGCTGCACTGATCGGATCCAATACATCGGTGCGATCCTGCTGCATCCAATCATTTTAGATAGGGCTCCTGCTGCTGCGTCTTTCGGACCAAGAATTGACATGTCAATTCTTGGAACGGATCTGAGACGCAGTGAGACGCGCATTGGTGATCACTCGTGTGAACGCCGATGCGCGTTTCAAAGTAAAAGCAATGTAAATTATATTGCTACTTATGAGATGCGTGTTTGGGTCCGACAGATGGATCCAAACACACCGCTGAAAGCTTATGTTACACGGAGTAAAACACGCCTTGTGAACATACCCCAAACACTCAGCCGGCATCCTGCTGTTAAAGCATGGATAAGAGAAGTCCCATTTCTGGTATCGCTCCTTGATGCCATGATCTTTAGATGTCGTAGTTGCAAAGTGGCTTTAGAGGGGTTCCCTTTGCCACCGCACAAGAAAATTGTAGGGCTGTCATGGCAGCCAGTGCCCTGATGAAGTACCTCAGTATATTATAGCTAGGGCTGTGGAGTCAGCAAGCCGAAGCCCCGACTCCTCAATTGCAAACTCGACCAACTTTATTACAATTTTTAGTGATAACTGACTGTAGTAAATTTACATAGGCTGATTTACACGCTTGTGGATAATGAAGCTATTTAGGTAGACCTGAGAGCAAAAGGTTAACCATTGTTGACCATTTTGCTTGTGGGTGAGTAAGATAAAACTTATTGTATACCAGTCTGCACAAAATAGAATTGTAAAGTGAAAACCTGGGATCAGATTTGTGGCAGTCTCTGATTTGATCAAGCAGAAATTTCAGTCAATATTGAAAACCAAAAGGTGGATTTCCCAAATACTAACAATTTTGATTTTTAGGAGCAAAAACAGTAACAATGCAGTTACAGGAAAGAATCTGCAGAACTAAGCAGATACTAAATACTGAGATGTATAATATGGGACAGATGACTGTATATAAAATTACAGTAGCCTCATGTACAAAGCTGTAGTGGATGGAGAGATATGGAGCCTGAGAGTCACAAGTTCAAACCATTGTTACCATTTTGCCTGTCAGTGTAAAATATATTTATTGGACATGACTTTAGGACACAAAAAAAAATTGTAAAGATGCAAAACACTGCAGGAACATTTGTGGAGTCTCTGAATTTGTTCAGAGAAATAGTATCGCCTCCATCAGATCCTGCATACATGACCTCACATCTGATCTCATTATGTCCAGGCTAGAGAACGGCCTCTCTACACTAACTTGGGGGCAAAGCGGTGACCACAGGGGCAATCTCTCTAACAATGTCAGGGTATAAAGAAATTGCCTCAGCCACAGTCAGTTTTGATGAACGGTTGAACTCTTCTACTTCTTTGAAAACAGATGAAAAATTTTGCTGAAATCTGCCATGGGAGCAGAATCTTTTCCCCTGGGGCAGGGCTTTGCCTGCTCCATGTCATCACTTACACTCCTCATGTGATAAGGCTGAAGATATGGGAGCAGTAGCACTGGCCGGACCCAATTCCTCCTTGCATCAAACTAACTGGACCAAGTTATTATATATTTTGGGAGTCGGTCCATTTTATGATGACTGCAAAATAGGCACCGATCGCCCTGATCTGATACATAATGCAATTGCATTATGTCTGCAGGAAGTGATCTTACACAACTTGCCTTCAAAGGACAAATAACAAAGGAATAAAGGAATTGCCTCCCCACAGTCAGTTTTGATGAAACGGTTGTTTCTTTTTTGACAGATTAACAGCTGAAATTAGGAACAGAACTTTCCCCGAGAACTCTGCATTTCAATCTGCACAGCCCTCATGTAAAGGCTGAAGTGGGAGCCGTAAAGGAAATTCATTTGGCATCAAGACTAATGGACCAATTTAACTATTTTTTGGGGTGCGGTATTTTTTTTTTTTAATGCATAAGCATTGCATCATGTGGCATTCCTGCAAAAAAAAACAAACAAAAAAAAACCACCATGTGAAAAGCACCCTATGTTCCAAGTTCCAACTGCTCATTAGTCGTTAGGGGATGAGTATAGACTTGTTTCATATACTACACGTGACTGCTGCAGCTTATGACGGTGTGCGGGGTAACAGAGACCCATGGAGCTGCAATGAATGGGGCTACAGGGCAAGTTTGTGGTTTTTTTCCGTATTGTTAAACATTCTCTAAAAGACGGACGAGCAGTTACAATGGTTGGTGCAGCCCTAATTGGAGAGCACAGCCCCAGAATATACCAGTCACAGTTTAGGAGTCCAGTGTAGTCATAAGGGAAGTGCTCCCATGGCCCTCTTAAGTGATTGACAGGCGGGTGTGTATACAGATCCTCAGCAGCCAGTCACTAATTACTGCTGAGAGGACGACTGGGATGGTGGGAAGTACGCTCGCCATCACTATACCAGACTCAGAATAGGTCGATTGTGTATTCAATGACTGCAGCCATTTGCCAACATGGCACAATTGTTTTTTTTGTTTGTTTTTTTAACACTGTTTTAGCCAATTGGAGAACAGACCTGCCCCATACTTGTAGGTTTATCAGACTAGTTCAGGGCTGTGGAGTCGGTAAGCCAAAGCTCCAACTCCAACATACATGACGCACGTTTAAGTGATATCAGGCTTTTTATCACCTTATTATACAATAATCGAGTTATTTAGGTAGAACATACAATGACAAGCAAAACGGCAACAAGGTTTTGATTGCTTGTCATTCAGGCTCCTTGTCTCACCATCTACTACTGCTTTTAACGTGAGGCTACCATCATTTGATCGACAATTATCTTGGCTATCTCAGATAAATTTGACGGGCAACTGTTTACCAAACGCTTAGTTCTGCAGATTCTTGGCCTGTAACTGCATTGTTACCGTTTTGATCCTAAAAAAAAAATAAAAATTCGAATTATTTTTTAAATATAGTATTTCGTAAATCCACCTTTGGCTTTCAACACTGTCCGAATCCTTCTGGGCTTTCAGATTCAAGCATGTCTCAACCGAAATCTGATCCCAGGTCTCTTCTACACATGCTCAATGTTGAAGCATACTGGTCGACTCACTTGGGTACAATACAGCTTTTTCTTCTACTCTACCCACAAGTGTTCGATTGGGTTGAGGTCTGGGGACTGCAGCCAAACTTGTGCAAGTTCACAATTCTCTTCCTGATATCTTGGCCGATTTCTTTAGACTTTCCCATGATGTTACACACTGAAGCAGTGTGTTTCTGGTGGGGTTAAAATACATCCACAGGGGTGTCTCCAACTCAGATGTTGCCAATAAACCTATCTAAAGCTTCCAAAGATATGACATCATACGGGCTGTCCCAAATAGTTTAAAGGCATAGTAATCCTAGTGTATGTAAACTTGACTTTGCAGTAAGTAAAATAATGAAATAAAAATGCCTTAAATTCTCGCATTCTGGTATTTGGCAAATCTAAATTATTTTGGTTCCTAATTGACCTATAATGGGTAAGGTTTATTCCGATTTCATGTCAGATAGTGATATATATATATATATATATACACACACACACACATACATACATACATACTGTGTACTACTATATGGAGTTTATCTTACAGATCTATAATATAGCTGTTTGGCAGAAGCTAAACACCCAGCAGAATAGAGGAGAGCTGTCATACCCCAACAATGCCCATAGATCCCAGATTCACAACTGGCCACCACAACCATGTTTTGGACTAGACCACCACAGTACGGTGGGAATATTTTTAATAGTATGAGGAAGGGGGGGGGGGGGGAGCTATAGGTCAATCATATTAGGATTTGTTCAAGATAGCAGAAATCGATGTCTGCTCACCATACCTGGGGCATGTTCTATAATAATGGTTGTTCCAGTGGAGGGGTGGGGGGAGGTAACATCTCAATCTGAAGACTGAGGCATTTCTCTCCAAATTGCATCAGTATGTTTGCACATTGTCTATTTAATGTGATTCTCAAGAAGATGCGATAAAAAAAAAACAACAAGTTTTTAAGTAGTAATGGCTGCATATTTCTTTGCTTGAATTACTAGGATTCCTTAGTTCAGGAGGGAGGATATCCATTTTCTCTGTCATTTAAAGACCTGAGAACAGGCCTAAACGTGAAAGGTCCCACTTGGTCTTCTCCAAGTAATAACCCTCTAAACTCCGGCCAGCACTATAAACTACGTTGCAATCTATCAAACAAAAAAAAAAAACAAAAAAAAGAGAACTTGCCAAGTCAAGAGCTTTGTTTTACAAAATGAATTATACTGTTTCCAGTCACATACAAGGTATTGCCAACCCTTCGTATGTGCGTTAGGTTTAGTGTTTTCGGCCTGTTGATGTCTATCATGTACTTCTGTTAAAATAAACCACGACTGTAGGGAGAACCTAAGCCAATATCTAGTACAAAAGTGTGGTTTTTTTTAAACACAATAGTGCAGTTTATATGGCGCCGATTGCCACAATATCTACAGACAAGATAAAGCATCGCATTGCACGACAGAAGGGAGTTAAGAGTTTAGAGAGATGGGGGGTAATCTGATTTAGCCAAAATACTTGCACAGTTTTCACCGATACAAATATTTGCAACTTAATTTTTGCGTTGCTCTTACAGGGGTTGTCTCACTACAAGGATTGCTTCTTATGTTAAAGATCTCGCAAAAACAAGTCACTTTGCAATATGTGTCCATTACCAGTGTCCTACCTATTCCTAGATATCCCATCTTGTATGGGGCTGCATCAGCTCCTCAGGTTGCTATAGCTACAGACCTGTTCCATCTCTCCTGATAGGCTGCCAGCGCTGGTTGCTATAGCTACAGACCTAGTGTCCTCAGCAGCTCGTCACTGCAGGCCAGTAGAAACCAGTAAACGCCCCTGAATTCTAAAGTGAAACTAAGAAAACAGGACTGAGATAAAAGGGTTGTCTCACGACATCAATTCAAGAGTGGGCTAGAGTTTAGGAGGAGAGGGTGAGGTCTCCTAGGTCAGACACAATAGACCAAGGGTTCCCAAATGCCAGTCCTCACGCCCCACCAACAGGTCATGTTTTCTGGATTTCCTTAGCAGTGCACAAGTGATCCTGAAAACATGACCTGTTGGTGGGGCGTGAGGACTGGCATTTGGGAACCCCTGCAATAGACTTAGGCCCCATCCACATCTAGTTTTCGCTTTCCGTTTATGCTATCCACCATGATACAGTATAAATTTATCCCAACGGATACGGTGGTGGAGCCATACATTTCTACAGGGTAAAACTTAGTCCTAATTAGAATACTTTTGCTCTTTATACCAACCTGATACAGTTTCTGCATTGATACAAAAGTATGTTAGACCACGCTTTTGTGTCCAACGCAGAAACTGTATGTTTCCTAAACAGGATAAACGTTAGACTACATTTTCCCTATAGAACTATACAGCCCCACAACACAATCCAGCAAGATACATTTTACGGCTCCTGACAGACACCCCAAATGGGGGGGTAAATAGCTGGAATAAATTTCTGTTTCTGGTACATCGTCCAATGCCGAATTTATGAAAAGGCCTGCGTCTCCAATGTAAAAAAGCTAAACAGCACAAGAAATGGCAGACAAAATTGAAGATTAAGGGCTGTCCCCACGGCACGGGTTTTCGGTTTTGCAGACCGCCCAAAAACGTGCACAATGGTGCCTATGGAAAACCCGTGCAGCAGCCCCTACTGCAAGGGTTTTCCGTACGGCGGATTATCAAACCACCGGCCGCCCGAAAAACATTGTGCAAGCACAATCTTCCGTCCGGTTTTCAGATGGAATCTGTGCTAGCCAATGTGAAGGGGGGAGGGCTTTTCTCCGCTCATCGCAGAGAAAAGCCGTCTCCCCCCCCGTGGCCGTGTGCACTGCATACAAACCGGACAAATACCGGTCAGATAAACCCACCGGAATTTGTCCCTTGCCATGGGGATGCAGCCTTAGTGGTAATTTGCTGATGTTTGTCAGTAACACTCTGCCACATAGCACATTCTTGTGATTTGCTGAAAGGTGGCGGCTTTTACAGCAAATAAGTCACAGATCTATTTCAGGTCTTACAGGAAAGAATCAAGTTCCCAACATGAACATTTGTCTCTATCGCTCCTCACTCCCCCACCCCACATTTAGAGTTGCTCCTGAGAAAATGCAGTATGATGAAACATTTGTACATCTCTTCCTATGAATTACAAAACATGACTGCAAAGACATTTCCTTGAATGGATCCTTTGGGAAAAATCTCTTCGATTGGGTCTTCAAGCTCACACTAATGTCATTGCTTTAGATAAGAGTCACCATGATTATGGTATTTTATAAAGAAATGTGCTAATCTGTGTCGAGAGGCAACATAAACCTGAATGAATGGACCCTCAGCAATGAGAGCTGATATTTACCGGGTGTAGAAAGACCATATTTTAACTTGAGTCATATTTACAGGATTTAGTAACAATATTACATGCATCACGTTTTCTGGAAAACAAACATACTTGCACCTCAAACTGCGATCGCACAAGCTGTAACATATAATATATACACAAATCTCCTTTGTAGAAGATTGACTCAGTCACCAAGGATGTAAAATGTCAATAGTTTCCCCCAATGCAGTGCTAAGAGGAGACCACCCTGATAGGAACACCTCCTTGACTAGGGAGCACATGACGCATGTGGAGAACTAGTTGCATGGTCACGGGACTAGCAGTGCAGATAATTATTACATAACCACGAAGACCTCTAGGATATCAGGGCATGTGCGTCACTACAGAATGAGAAGCTGGTTTCCTGGGAATTGCAGAGAGATGGAGAATATTGTGCCTTGGTCATCTGATAAATCCCAACACAAGCTGAAATCGATACAGAACCCATCATTTATGAGTCAAGACTGGTGCAAACACACTTCTCTGGAATTAGCAATTAAATGATCTATAGGCGATACGTCCTGCACCGAAATGCATGGGACCCCCAAAGTCACAAGCTTTAGGCTATTTATGACCCATTATAGAGGCGATACGTCCTGCACCGAAATGCATGGACCCCCAAAGTCACAAACTCTGGGTTATTTATGACCCATTATAGAGGGGATACGTCCTGCACCGAAATGCATGGGACCCCCAAAGTCACAAGCTCTAGGCTATTTATGACCCATTATAGAGGGAACGCATCACCGAAATGCCATGGACCCCAAAGTCCAAGCCTAGGTATTATGACCCATTAGAGGTGCTACGTCCTCACGAATGCATGGACCCCAAAGTCACAAGCTCTAGGCTATTTATGACCCATTATAGAGGCGATACGTCCTGCACCGAAATGGATGGACCCCCAAAGTCACAAGCTCTAGGCTATTTATGACCCATTATAGAGGTGCTACGTCCTGCACCGAATGCATGGAACCCCAAAGTCACAAGCTCTAGGCTATTTATGACCCATTATAGAGGTGATACCTCCTGCACCGAAATGCATGGGACCCCCAAAGTCACAAACTCTGGACCATTTATGACCCATTATAGAGGCAACTCATATAGGTCTCTATACATTCTCTCCGAATTCCAACAGATAAAATCTCATATATATGTGATCAACAATGGTCTTACCTGCAGTTCACACCAGGCTACCTCCACCCACGTTTCCGTATCCAGACCCTTATAAACCGTCTTAAAGGAGCCTCTTCCAATTTCAATGTCAAACTTTAAAAACCTGCCATCGGGGGAGGTGGAAACCGCTTTGATGTCTGCCTCCTCTTCATCGTCCTCCTCCTCCTCTTTTTTGGACTTTGGTACCTCTTTCGAAGTTTCAGGTTCATCTTTTTTCTCTTGTTCTACTTGGTTCGGTAGTCCTTCCGCTTGGTTTTCCCTAGAGGTCTCGGCTGTGACGTCAGGTGCCTCTTTGGTCAAAGCCTGGTCACTGGCCCCATGTGCTCGCTTGGCAATGGCTCTCCTGGCTCTAGAGATAGGGATGACCTTGTTGTGGTGTTGAGAGTCACTCAAGTCTAGAACCGGAGGTTCTTCTTGGTCGGACTCGACGACAGTCCTTCGTAAGAACCTCAGCTTGACCGTTTTGGAGTCTTTAGCAGCTGGCACAAGCTGGGTGTCTTTCCCCGAGTTGAGCATTGCAGCGTCTAGAATATCCACACTAGTGTTCATCCCATGAATATTCATAGATCTCCCTGCACAGGCATTAGATTCTGCTGGACACCCTTTTCGCAGACGAGGATCCTTTCTGCAGGAAGCCCCGCTTTCCATTAGATGCGTGGCTGCAGGCTTAGAGTCCCGTGTTCCCAATCTGGTGGAATCATGGTACATATCAGTTTAAGGAAAGAAGAAACAACTCAACAGATTTCCCTGCAGGAGGCTGTGACGCAGACAGATGCCGTTGCAGCAGCCCTTCCTAAAGCTCCCATGAAAAGGTTAGAAAAGTCTGCCCCCCCAGATCACTGCAGATCCTCCGTCAGCACCGCGAGCCCAGATCTTGTCAGGAAGCCACAGGAGCCTGCAAGAAAAGACAAATCATTAGCTACACACACAGCAGGAACCACTCCACTCCCCATCTGCACCGAGGAGCTGTCCAGCACCACCTCCCATCTACTGGGGTCAGTACAGACACGTGGGGAAAGTGGGCTATAGCTCCTGACATCTCAAAGCAAGAGGGGCGTGAGGAACAAGAGGAGCCCTATGCAGCTGCGGATACAGGGATCTTACAGAGGGTCAGATAGACCTTGTATAGCAAATTCAGAGATGGTGAAGGAAGCATTGGCAAGCTGGCATCTCCCTAGAAAGTCGCCCCTACTGCCTTCTAGATGGGCCTGCAGCCTCCGCAGAACAAAAAGAGGGGCCAAGTAGCCAACAGGGCCCTGGCACCCTCTATTAGACAAAGAGTAGGTGGGTACAGGATCACACAGGAGCATAGGAGTACCAGGCCTGGCATGTTTACCATACAGAGTGGGTGCCAGGCCTGCCACCCTCTACTGCCAGCATGAAGGATACTGTGAATGCGACAAAGTGCAGGCAGCTCCTGTGTGGTCCTGCAGCAGCACCATTCACCCCTGCACTGCCGGCTGACACCCTACAGAAGGGGCTGGGTGCCAAGAGGGAGCACATGCACAGGGTGGGGAGCGGCAGACAATACTCACATGGATCCTAAGGGGGCTTCTCCAGAAAACCCAAAACCTATTCTCATGATAGAGATAGAACTTCTCACAATGACCCCCAGCCCAGGCTGACCCCACCCCAGCAGGCATCACCTCCCTCCAGACCCACCCTGATCACACGGGCTAGTCCGCGCCCCCCGCATCCTCATTCAGCAAGCCGGACAAGGGGATGCCTAGGTGGGCAATGCGGGGAGGAGGAGGAGGCCGGAGGAGGGGAGGAGGGACTCACCGGCCCTGGACCAAGAGGGAGCCTGCATCCCGGAGCTCGCCCCTCCCCTGCTGCTGACAGTGCCGGCTGCATCACATCGCGCCGCCGCACACATCGCAGCCGATCACATCGCACGGAGGTCACAACCGGCCGCAGCCAAGCGATCTCCTGCCCGATGGGATCAGCAGCGACGATAGGGAGACAAGTGATCGCTGGAGGCAATGATGGGAGGGTGGGCGGCTGCACAGGAAGAGTCATGTGCAAGGAGATACAGTAGCTGTAGGTGGCCCCAAGGCTCCATGCTGGGGCCCAGACACTCCAGTCAGCGCAGGGCAGTGTCCTATAGACCTTACCCAGAGACTGAGGCTCCCTCCACACGGCAGGGTTTTCAGTCGGGTTTTCAGACGGTTTTTCGGATTTGAAAGCCTAAACACCAGTGGATTTCCTGACCAGTATTTGGTCTCTTTTTGGCACACAGGGGGGGGGCGGCTTTTGTCCATGGTCTACGGATTCAGACCGCCCCCCTTCACACCTACATGTGCATGTTCTGCCCAAAAACCGGGCAAATTCAAATAATAAACAAAGATCTAAGAGTACAGTTCACCAGATACCTCGGGTAATGTGGGGTCCGCTCCTTTCCGGTACGGTGCAAGTGGAAATCATCCGACTAGAGATGTGATGGCAAATAAACATAATTCCATAATAATCCAGCACTCGTGCACACGGGATATCATAAATGTAGAAAAAGCTCACTCTATTGAAGAATCCATTAAAAACATCCGATATCCATAGAAGTTGACGCGTTTCAGGCTTGTTCCTCAGCCCTTAATCGTAACACACAAACTAAACCTGGACTTAATCCATGTTCACACCAACGGAACAGTCTGAGGGTGGGTACATATTGAAGTCCAGGTTTAGTTTATGTGTGTTACGATTAAGGGCTGAGGAACAAGCCTGAAACGCGTCAACTTCTATGGATATCGGATGTTTTTAACCATGTTTTTAATGGATTCTTCAATAAAGAGTGAGCTTTTTCTACATTTATGATATCCCGTGTGCACGAGTGCTGGATTATTATGGAATTATGTTTATTTGCCAAAAACCGGGCAGCAGAACGAACACGGTCTGAGTTTTTTGGAACGTCGGCAGTGTAAAATACCGTCCATCAGAAAATCCATGCAGTGTGGAGCATTGCTTGTTGGTTTTCGGATTGTTTGTAAAACCACAAACAGTCTGAAAAACCGACCAAAATACCACGTCGTGGGGACAAGCCCTAAGGGGGCGTTGACACAGCACAGACAAGATAGGTATTTTGTCTTTTTTGGGCACGCAGGGGGACGGGTTTTGTCCACGGTTTGTGAATTCATCCATCCCCCTCAACCACTGACATGATCATCCGCCCGAAAACCGGGTGGAAGAATGAACACAAGTTTTTAGGAACTAACACAACTGCATGGATTTTCTATTTAAGTCTATGTAAAAGGCCCACAGCCGAATCCAAAAACAGTTCGTAAATCTGACCTCAAACCCTGCCATGGGGACAGGCCTTAAAGGTATGAGCACACAACGTTTTGCAATACATATTTCAGGCAGAAAAACATTGTATAAAACTTACCTAAAGTGTGGTGTGTGTTTGGATACATAACCTATATAGTTCTAAATAGGGTTTGTGACATGTAAAACAGATCAAGAATTGACATGTTAATTATTTGATCAGATTCCAAACATGTATCTAAAAAACACTGTGTGAACATCCCCCTAATAGAAAATCAGAGCTGCAGTCTACACAAATCCGACCGTCAAAAAATCCTCCACCTTAGAACATGTTAATTCTTCCACCCGGTTTTTTGGGCAGAACATGAACTGTTCAATGCAAAGGGGGGGCAGCTGAATCCACAACCAGAAACAGTCCCCCTTTACATTTAAAAAAAACACGGTCGGCTTATCCAACCAGTATTTTGTCAGTGCCATGTGGACGCACCCTAACAAGCATTGACGATGTCATCCATGCATTTCATCTACCTGGTTCACAAAGTATAAGGGTATGTTCACACGGTGTAATTGCGGCGCACATTTGTGCCGCAGTTACGGTAATCCATAGCTGTCAAAGAACTATGAATTATGTCTCGTCTCCCCTGGTGTACAATACGATCGTATGG
Organism: Phyllomedusa bahiana; assembly: GCA_025379985.1. Lineage (NCBI taxonomy): Eukaryota > Metazoa > Chordata > Amphibia > Anura > Hylidae > Phyllomedusa > Phyllomedusa bahiana. Next base: position 37,386 of record JAODAL010017677.1, read on the forward strand.
TACGCTGGAGGAGAGAAGTGACAGGTCACTTCTTGGCAGCACTTACGCACTGCTGCTAATGAGAGTGAATGGGAACAGCGTGTACTTCTAAAACACGGTGTATTGTGGCGCGCACAGCATGCGCCCCAATATGCTGTGTGCACATACCCTAAAGCGCTCCTTCAATGTACATTAATAGGTGCTGGGACAACCATTGTTCGCCTAAACCATCACTCCATGGAAAACTGGCCATTGGTTCAGATGCCCCAAAATATTAACCCAACATAATGTAAAATACAGATTAAAGGAAAAGTGGTCACATTTATTATTGCCATCATAGTAAAGCCTATTTAACACACAATAATACTATTGTGCTTCCCTCTCCTCTCCTTCATTCCAGCGCCACAACATCCTCATTGGCCGCAAGTCTTCCGTTTTCTATTTCCAAAAGGGAACATCCACTCTGCAGCCAATTGCATCATTGTTTGGAGCTGTTCACTTCCATACAGTGATGTAAATAAGTGGCATGTGCCCATTGCAGCCAATCAGCGGCGACATGCCCTTTCGGAGGAAGCTAGTGAGGATGGCGCTGCGCTGGAACGAAGGCGAGGGGAGGAGGATTTTTGCAGTAAATAGGCTTTAGGCTATGTTCACACGGCGTAATTACGGGGCGTAATTACGCCCAGCAAATAAGCCGTGTGGACGGAGGAGGGAGCGGGGGGCCGGCACCTCGCCGGCCCAGAGACTTATTACCAGTGGCGCGTATACGCCGCTAGTAAATGACATGTCACTTATCTCTCCCCGCGGCGGATTCGCCGAGCAGGGAGAGGAGACGTAATCCACAGTTCTCAGAGAACTATGGATTACCGTAATGACTGCGACGTATTCCAGCCATAATTCACGCACTACGGCGCGTAATTACGGACCGAAATACGTCCCATTTTAAGCCGTGTGAACATCGCCTTACTATGCCGATTTGTGTGAGAAACCCCAAAAAATAAGAACATATAGTGCAGTGACACTGGAGATAATCCATAACTATCTGTCACAGTCCAGGGTGTGAACTACTGACAGACACTGTTATATCACATATTATCGCCATGTTGGATCTTTCTCCTCATGGGCTGGTGGGCGGAGCTACAGTTGCTAGGCGCGCTCTATGAAAACTACATTTCCCCACAGTCGCTTCCTCCAGCCAAGCTATAGATTCTATATTCACACTATGTATGTATGTATGTATGTATGTATGTATGTATGTATACACACACACACACACCCCCCCCCCACCTCGGTCTCTACCCTGGAGCACCTCACATGTCCAGTGATGCCAGGAAGTAACTCGGAGTCTGTCCTACTTCCTGTAGGACAGGTTTCTGCTGAGGAAGGAGCCTGGCAGCCATTTTGTTCTTCTATAATGATTATCCCCTAGACAAAACAAGCAGACTTTTCTAATTAAAGATATTTAGGACATGTAGTTTATGTATTTAGTTTTCTTCTATTCCCAGAGAATCCCCTTAAAAAGGGAGGTGTACAACCGTTTTAAGCAGATAACTAAGAGAAAAAGCAATTCTTTACATATAGCATTAGAAAGCTGCTGGAAGCTGGAAAACTTTTTATTGAGGACAGGAGCTTCTTTGGGTCATGTACTCTATAGACAGTATCAGATGAAAGAAAAGGTGCCTGTCTTGACCTGGTGCCCAAAGAGGCAGCTCATCATGGCACAAGTAAAGAGCAGTACAGGACATGTAGTACCGCATAGTACCGAAGAGAGACGCTGCTAGACCGCCAGTCACTGCACTAATACAAACATTTTTCAAGTAAAATGTCTATGATTGGATCAGGGTCTGGGACAATGTATCTGAAAAAACACTCAACATGCAATGTCCCTGGAAAGACCATTGTATCCTGTATTTTGGATGCACAGTTTGGTATATTAAAAATGCATTTCTTTTAACCCTTCCTAGTGCAGTGCTTTTTTAATCCCCATTTTCCAACAGCCACATGTTTCTTCTTTTATTTTACTGTCTACATAGATGTATCAGGGTCGTGTGTCCCCTCCCCCCCCCTCCATAGGTACCCAGTAGCATACAATGTACTGAGAAACCCAAAATCGGGATGGAATTGCTCTTTGAGGGTTCTGTTTTTAAACATGTTTTTATTGAAGTGAGCATATACATGATTCATCTCACAATAAAAGTAAGTACAGACTATTGAGGGTTTTGTTTTTATGGAGTTCATGGTGCATTATAAATAATGGGGCAAATTTATTAATAGCGTCTTACTCTTAGACAGTGTAAAGTTAGACCAGACAGTCTTACAATGCGCCCCCTTCATCATAGTGTTGATAAATCTGGTGCAGGTTAGAACTGTCTAGTCTAACTTTGTACCACAATTAAGTTTACTTTTACGGCAGAAACTGCGACAAAATCCAGGCGCTTTTTTTGTCGCATTTAAGCAGGGGGCGGGGTAGTGGGGCCAGCAGCTCGCCGGCCCCATAGACATCCATTATCCATGGCGCATATCCCGCCGGGATAATGTGCATGGCACTTTCTCCCCGCTCGGCGTATTTGCCGAGCGGGGAGAGGAGACGGAATCCCTAGTTATCTATGTGAACTGTGGATTACCGTAATGACAGGGACGGCTTTCAGCCGTATTGGAGCGCAATACGGCACGCAATACGGCTGAAATCCATCCCCAAATCAGCCGTGTGAACAAGGGCTTAGGGGGGGGGGGGGGGGCGTGATAACATAATTGCCATTTTGCAAAACTAGTAGAATATCGTACAATTTTGGCTCTCCAATTTTATTCTGCTACAAAGTAAAATAGAGTATAAAAGGAGCATAAAGATGTCCGACCTGCAGGGCTTCTTTAGGGCCTTGGCTGCCCTGACAATCACTTGGGCATCTGGATGGAGTTAGCTGCCCAGTGTATAACCACTTATTGACAACATGATGTACAGTAACGTCATATGTCAGCAAGGGGATACACACCAAAATATGCAATAAAACCCCTCCCAAAAAACATAAATAAACTATGCTGTATCTGGGTTTTTAAAGGGAATACATGTATGCATGCATGTATTTTTAAAAATGTGGATTCCAAGAAAATAATAAAAACCACACACAAAACATATGCTCCTATAAATTATTCACGCATGAAACACAGGACAGATCCAAGACTTGGATTAACCCCATTGGTTGGGTCTAATCCACATCCTAAATCACTGAAATCCACATGAAGGAAGTGAAAATGCTATAGAAATGTGAGGGAGTCCCTCGACTTTCTGCAGCATAGTACACCGCATATTTTTCTCTATGTGAATCCAGCCCAAGGATCATGTTGGTTGCAGCAAATATTAGCCGTTTGCTACAGTGTTTGAAGCCTAACCCCCGACTGAACAAAGTGCCTTCCATTTACAACGGCATAGCCAAAGCTTTTACTCCATAGGGTGGTACTTTTTACAAATCACACCCTTCTTGTTTACACAACCGCCCTCCCTCCCACATCTATAAGTCACAATTTAGCTTTCTGTCCTTTAAACTATGTAGAGGCTTTTTTTTTTTTCTGGATAAGCCGAGGTCATCACTGGTACCAAATTGGATTGATAAGATTTTCTGATCACTTTCAATCCTGTGGGGTTTTTATATATTATTTTTATTTCCCTTCTTTGCTTAAATGCATTTCCAATACATCACTGTATATTGCCTGTTTCCGGCATAATATATAGCAATACAGCAGCCTATTGGGCTCAAAGACCATTATTTGGCGTCTGGCAACTATCAGCATTCCGGGATCGCATTGTGGAGGTGCCAGAGTGCAATAAGGGGAGCCCCCTCCCTCAGTGAGCCACCTAAACGTGGCAGCCACTTTTTACCAAGACATATATAGGGGCTTAAATGGTCAGAGCCAACTCAACCTGAATGTTGCATTGAGTATGACTGGTAGTTGACACAGCTTGAGCCTTCACCATGCAAGACTTGCCAGCTCATCATATTTTACAACTTCGGTAGAGTTGTCCATTCCCCCTCTAAGACACACCATTGTCCATATGAAAGAGGTTGTTAGTAAATCCTGCTTCGCATAGAAGCTGGTCTAGGAACCATGACATCACTTGTACATGATACCAAAGGGGCGATATTCAGACAGATGTCTGGCTTAACAAGTGTGCCCAAACACCTTCAATCTCTTGACTCCTTTCATATGCTAAAGTGTGCTTGTGTTTTCAATAGAGAATGCCTAAAATGTAGGTTCTGACTGTCTGGTAGCTGCAAACAGATGAAATGGTCAGTCATATCACCGTTTCACTAGAAAACTGATGTGGGTATGGTTTGGTCTCTGCTCAGCTACCAGAAACCTCCATAAGAAGGGTTCCAGTGTTAAAAACTTTAAATGTCGGATCCTTCTCTCTTATACATCAACTGTCAAGGGAAAGTTGTGAGCCCCCCCTCCCCCTACCCTCTCTCCCATTATAGTTGAGGCTCAGACTGACCCACAGGGGTATGGGGAAGGGGTCTGGTGGACCTCGAGTTTCTTTTAAATTGTATATACCAGCTTGGGAGCAGCAGAAAGGCAGATAAAAAGGAGGTATGTACTGTAGCTGTAGGGTGGCCCCATAATCAACTCCACAGGTGGGCCCAATGCACCCCAGTCTGACATTGATCCAGTCCCACTAAAGCTGTGGGATTTGGCGTTCTTTACTATGGTCTAAAATGTAAGGGAACCTCTAGTATGGCGTTGGGTTAGGAGGGGACTGGGACCATAATGGGAGCACCACTTTCACTAGTATCAGAACCCTGTGACAGGGCAGGGAGCTATAGCTTCTCTGGCAACCATAGGCTTGCAGCCTTCAAGATGCCAGGGCAGCAGCACCCTGGTGCGGGTGACACAATGAGGTCACAGACCATGGCAAGTGGATATAGGTTTATCATTATCTGGGGAAAGAGAAAGCAAGTATTATCCATCAAAGGATTTTTTTTTTTTTTTTTACAAATTATACTGATATACTGATGCACATTTTAATTTTCTGGTTGTAGATTTTTTAATTTGGTTTCCTGTATAGGATTATGGCGGAGTTGCTTTTAACCCCTTAACACTGGACATAAACCTACATTCCAGTGTTGGTAAGGACTTCGATCCCACTATACAGGCAGTGGATGCTGGCTGCTAATTACAGCTGACACTCTCCGGTAACAGCACGGAATGGAACTGGCTCCATTCCATGCTGTTCAACCCCTTATATGCTGTGGTGATCGCGAAGTCTAAGGCGTTCCTCACTTTGACCGGGAACCCAGCAGAGGGATTGTGGGGTCCTGATCAATTTACATGGCGGCTGAAAGCTTCCATCGCCGCCATGTTATTCATTTTACTACTTCCTGCCTCAGGTAGGAATTAGTAAAACTGCCATCTTTGTACAACCTATTGCATTGTTTATACAGTGCAATTGGCTGTATAAAACAAAGATTGCGCCTCCTAATGATCAAGCACGCTAGGGGACTCCATCAAAAAAAAAAATCCCCTAAATATTGGAATAAAAGTGATCACAAAATTCGCATCTAAACCCAAAGTGGTACCAGGCTGCAAAAAAATGTTTACAGTACTATAACATAATGGCAAACCCTTCATATTTGGTTTTGCCAAAATCATATTAACCTGCAAAATACACATTTATGCCGGAGCGTGAACACCGTACAACCCACCTTATTTTGAGGACACCATCTGGCCCTAGTGTTTTTCAGCGATACTGTTTTGCATTACATTTTTAGTGTTTATTTTAGTTATGACCCCATTATATCTGAAGTGGAATGTGTTACACAGAAGGTGATGTAATCAGGAAGAATGGGGAAGCAACAGGCATCGAACTGGGGAGATCAGCAAGATAATTTGTGTGGTTCAGAAAAAAAAAATGTAGAGAGGGAGCGGAGCGGATAAAAGCCAAAAAAGTGTGAGCAGCAAACTTTACAGACAAGTCATAGCTGACACAAGTGTTCATGATGGTCTAAGGGGCCGTACACACTGTTTCTGTGTTCCATTAAAAAAAGGTAGTCTGGGTTTGCTCTGTTGACTTGACCTCTATGGGCCACATCACAGTATCTGTTGGGCTGCCTTTTTCATGCTGTGTTAAGAGCCCGTAACCCAGATTTAAAAAAAATAAAAAAAATGAACAGATGCAATCAGAAGGCGTCGCCTGCAAGTCGTTGGATAAAGGCTGGACAGTGTGTCAATAATGCATGCTTTAAAGAGACAACAAACCGCAAGTTTTTTTTTGTGGTTTTGCAATTAACCAATTTGAAAAGTAAATGCATTTTTTTGCCTCAGTTTTTAATGCAGTTGAAAATGTAACAAAAGTATGTGAACCCATCAAAGTATACCTGTAATATCAATATTGTGCCTTTAGTGGACGCAAATGTATGCGGAGAAGGTCCCCTTTTGTATCAATAGGACACACGCCCAAAGCTCACTGGGCATCATCTAGGCAACCCATCTTCCTAGTGTAGACTTACATCTCTCTGCGCCATATCTGAAGATTGGGTGGGAGATTGTGTACAGATAGGGCAACATGTATAATTTATGGCGCTTAGACACCAATTTTACAGTGCATAAGTAATAGTGTAGTACGCACCTGATTTATGAACCTGCTCTAATGTGGGTCATAAATCAGGCACATTCTAGCGCTAATACGACAATTCTGGCTCAGGTAAATCACTTTGAAAGTGGTTTACCTGTTCCAGCAGTAATGCGCCTGGAATTGCTGTACTTAAGCTATAGATCTATAGCTTTGTACGGTTGTAGCGTGCCCCTGAAATCAGGTGCATTACAAAGTGCCGCAGTCGCTCTGTAATACGCCTGATATTAGCGTGCGGGCAAACAAACTATAGCGATTCTGCGTTAGATGACGGGCTGAAGAGACGTCAAACGTTCATACATGTCACCCTTAATGTCTATCTATACTGTGTAGAACAGGCATCCTCAAACTGCGGCCCTCCAGCTGTTGGGAAACTACAACTCCCATCGTTCCCACTGTTATAGATTATATAATTGCATTATGGGAGTTGTAGTTTCCCAACAGCTAGAGGGCCACAGTTTGAGGATGCCTGGTTTAGAACTAGTATCTCCCACTATATGGAAGTAATATTGGGCTCTGTACAATAGTTTTTAATTCATTGTCAGTATGGGAATAGTAAATCACTATGTAGTGGTCATGTCGTCTATTAGGGGCTCTTCATATCACATTTATAGTCTCTGTATGCTTTTAATAAAGGCGCAGAAGTAGAACTTAGCACCCATAGGGACATCTAGAAAAACAAAAACTTAAAGTTTCACGTCTTCTGTCAGCTAAAAGCTTCTGGTAACTAATTAATAGCCGCCATATAGTGGCAGCCCTCACCGATCGGTTCTATTATAAAAATTAGATATAAATAACCCACATTCCATTTGGCAAAAATCGTCATTAATCCATAAACCTTCTATTGGCTTATTTAAAAGCATGGAACGTACAGCTTCTCAATTAGCCAGACGCATACACGTTTCAGCCTTAGTACACTACAACAAAGGGTGCGAGTGCCTGAATGTTCCATGCTCTGAAATATGCCAATAGAATGAAGTTTTATGGATTAAGGAAGCTTTTTGCCAACTGGATTGCAGATAAATTTATGTGGAATCATTTTCCTTTGAACAGATTATCCAGGGATTTTGCAAAGTGGCAAAGTTCGGGGCCATGAGGTTGGTGCTCCTGAAGCTACTAGAGATCAGCACTGCAGCAGACTGCAAACCAACTTCTGAATGATTGAACAGGAGTCTGTTAGGGGAGGCCACACGAGCAGCCAGAAACACCCACACGTGGCCACATTAGCCTGCCAACAATATCATCAGTTTCTTGTGGCTATTGACGGCTGCATGCATCCAGCAACTCATGTCGCCTCACCTTATTTGGTACAATTTTTCTATGTTGGGGGCTGCACCTTGTCAAAGGCTAGGTACACGCTAGGTTTGTGGCTTCTGTGTAACTTGCACGCCAAACCATATGCATTAAACGGATGCCTCTGACAGATGCTTAGTAGTGGCATCCATCACCGATAGGGTCCCATTGTAGAAAACACACATTTATTTTAAATAATGCTGTTGCATAGAAAACTGCAGGGTCCTGTGCTAATCTATATTATTTTTTGGGGGGTATACAGACATCTACCAGACAAATGGAAACACTCCTGATGTAGATGCTAAGCATATTCATAGGATTAAATGTCTCGACGGAGGCTAAATGTCTGCTTATTTGGCCCATTTAAATTGTATGGATAGGTTTAGCGTAGGGGTTTTCCCGCTATCCACGCTAAACAAACATAATAAATCAGTATCTAGCCTAAAAACCGGCACAACAGTCTGAAGTGTGTTTCTGGCCTTAGTGGCATAAAGCCTGTGTGTCCTTTTAGCAAAGGAAGTACACAAGTACTGTATGAACATAGCCTTATATACTTAGGAGAAATGGTTCTATGAGAGAATACAACCAAGAGACGACTCTCCAAGGAGCTCTGCAAAGGGGACTTTTAAAGTTGTAGTCCATGAAAAAACCTTTGCATGAGCTTATGGGTTTCTACTGAAGCCATATTCTAGCACCACTCAACTCACCTCTACGAAATTGTTATCTAACTTTATGCCTGAGGCCTAAAATTAACCTGCAGATAATGAGCAACCCTAGTACATATCAGAAAGTAACATACATATAAAATATATCACAGCCTTCCTAGTTTAGGGGAGATGCTCACTTAGATCCCTGCTTGAGAATTCGGTGCATGCACTGCCTCTACACTCTAACACCACTGTACTTTATGTATCACATCTTTATAGGTGTGTGGGTGGTGTATATATATATATATATATATAATATACACACACACACACACCCCATAGGCATGTCACAGTTCATTTTGTTATATCAAAAACATTAATCAACAAGAAACAAAACCACAATAAAAACACACACACACACACACACACCTAGAAGGCTGTGATCACAAGTTGCATTTTGTTATATCAAAAACATTAATAACAAGAGAAAAAAATGCACCAATACACACAAGTGCATTTTCAAGTGCTCAAATTTAACAATGTGAACAAATGCATTTTCATGCTGTTGAAAAATACAACAGAAACTCCTGCAGTGACGTAGCATATGGACCCAGCCTAAGTTATTCTATATCTCCAACATAACCCACCATACCATAACTTCTGACACACAAAAACTCATCCCTCTGACTTTGAGGTTTTCTACTTGGAATGTAAGAAAAGGGCCTAAATAACAGTGGCGGAAGTAAAAGCCACTTACTTTTGCACCTCCTGGTCTGGTAAAAATCATGAATTACTCTCACAACTTTCTAGCAGGTTATACCTTGTGCTCACACCTAATTATACACAGGTGAACTGGGCTGCTGATGAACCTCCCTGGGAGTCACGTGATGTGGGCTACTTTGAAGGGAACTCCAATAAAAATGGTCCTCTGGCTTAGGCTGGGTTCACATGTTGCTTTTTTTGTATGTGGTTTTGATGCCCATGTGGTTTTTTGAAAAAAAGCCCAAATTTCAGCTTTTTATTTCCAATTTGAGTTAATTATAAAAACATGCATTTTATTGCTTGCCTTTTTGATGCAGTCAGAAAACGCAACAAGAATGCAGCGTGTGAATCCATCCTTAGGCTATGTTCACACGGCTTATTTGCAGGGCGTAATTACGCCCCGCAATTACGCCATGTGGACGGAGGCGGGTGCGGGGGCACCTCGCTGGCCTATAGACATTCATTACCAGCAGCGCGTATACGCCGCTGGTAATTCACATGTCAGTTATCTCCCCCCTCGGCGTATTCGCCGAGCAGAGAGAGGAGACGTAATCCATAGTTCTCTATGAGAACTGTGGATTACCGTAATGACTGGGACGTATTCCAGCCGTAATTTGCGCACTACAGCACGTAATTACGGACTGAAATACGTCCCATTTTAAGCCGTGTGAACATAGCCTTAAAGTTAATCTATCAGCATTGGAGGTTATGTTTGGAGCCTCTGTTGCAGATTCCATTGAATAAGTCAGAAAATTAGTTTATCTGCCCTATTTTGTCCAGTAAAATGACTGAAACAGTGATGGACCCTCCCTATGGACCCTATTATTGTCAATAGGCTCTATCGAGCACTGTTGGTGTGGTTCATGTGACAGATCCAGCACAACCATTATTTCTTGGATTTCTGTGCCTATAACAAAAACTCAGACAGAATAATGTAACAGAAAACTGGAAGTAGCAGCACAAATGGGAACTTAGGCTTACCCCTAAAATAGCTGTCTTATGTTGGTAATGATGCTTTTACACTGTGCGTTTTTGATGCATTTTTTTTGGTGCGTCTGCGGCCGTGTTCACCCGGCTTATTCCCGACGTATTTGTGCGCCTTATTGAGCTCACAAATCGGCCGTGAATATGGGGCGGGACTGGGGCGGGGCCGGAGCGCGGCGGGGGCGCCGCTCCCGGCCCCATAGACAAAGCAATTTTTAAGGCGCATAAGCACAGTAAATAATGTTCAATTCAGTTTATACCCCCCCCCCGGATTCGCCGAGCGGGTAGGAGCGACGGAATCCACTGTTCTCTATGAGAGCAGTGGATTACCGTAATGACAGGGACGGATTGGCGCCGTACTGCAGCGCAAATCCGGCGCGGAGTACGGCGCCAATCCGTGGCCAAATAAGCCGTGTGAACGAGGCCTACTTGTATCAGTCTGAGTTAGGAACTGTATTGGAAAAACTGCTGACTGCAAATATATTGCTGCTAAGTCGTGCTCATTTTTTTATACATTTTTTTTGTTTTTATTGCTTTAGTCCACCGCCCTCTTTTCACCCTGCATGTTATTTTCTGTCTACCTAACTGTATGAAGGCTTGTTTTATGCAGGACAATATGTACTTGTTAAAAGTAATTGTGAAATGGCATTTTTTTTAAAACTTTTATTTTAATAGTGTTCACTGTGCCGTATACATGATATGTTTTCTATACTCCGCAGGTCCTGACCCTAACATACCGTATATATAGTTTTTGCTGTGCCTTACTACTTAAAAAACAATATATGAACAATATATATCAATATGTATATGTATATAAATATACATCCTGTATTGATGGTCTAGTACTGTACAGTGCGGTACTACGTGTCCTGTACTGCTCTTTACCTGGGCCAGGATGAGCAGCTCTTTTGGACAACAGCGGCGACATGTATGAACGGGCTGCGGCAGAAGTCTTTTCAGCCTGACATCTAGCACAGCCCCGTTCGCAATAGTTTTAAATCTCCCGCGCGCCAATATCAGGCGCATTACAGAGCGCCCGCAGCACTTTGTAATGTGCCTGATTTCATGGGGCGTGCGGGAGGTGGGGCGCACTAGAACCGTACGAAGCTATAGATTTATAGCTTCGCTACAGCATTTCTAGGCGCATTACAGCTTGAACAGGTGAACCACTTTCAAAGTGGTTTACCTGAGCCAGAATTGTCGTTTTTGAGCTATGCGAATGATTTATGACCCGTAGTAGACCAGGTTCATAAATCAGGCGCATTCTATACTATTATTATGCGCATAAAAATTGGCGTTTAAACAGCAAAATTCATACAAGTCGCCCCAGGTATTCTGGTGTCCTTTCAGCCCAATAAGCGGTGCAGTCCTGGTCTCTCAAGGTATGAGCAGGCGCACTCCAAAATTAGGCACATTTTGTGGCACCCGCGACACTTTGTAATATGTCCAAGATGTGGGGGCATTCTGGGGACGTGTCGTACCACATCTGTATGATTTTACACATTTATGACTGTAGGATGGCAAAACTAGGCACATTACTGCTGTAACAGGCAGACCAAGTTACAAGTGGTGTACCTGAGCCTGACTTGTAGTAGTGGAACTAGAAATCGTTAAATCTATGACCCTCAGTAGAACAGGTTCATAATTCTACACTGCTTTATAGCTACTTAGAATTGGCCTCTGTGCACCTAGATCATACATGTCACCCAAGGTGAAGGACGCTTTTTTTCTGGTACATTATGTATAAAGTACATGACCCAGAGAAGCTCCTGTCCTCAACATAAAAAGTTATTTCCAGCTTCCAGCAGCTATTCCTAATGTTATATGGAAGTTCTATATCTATATCTGCTTGATTTTCTTTACCTTCTCAACCCACCTGGACATATGGGTACGTCTTGGTGGCGTTAAGGAGTTGTGCAGCGGGTTCGCAGCGCCTCCCCCCCACGCTGTTTAACCGCTTTGACGCCGCGGCACAGCGTTTAAATGAATGAAAAATGATGTGCGTAACTGCGGGGATCCGATTGCTGAACATGGCAGCGGGAACCCTTGTGAAGGCTTCCATCACTGCCATGTTTTCGTTTGCCTCAGTTCCGGCCCCAGGGAAATCGCCATCTTGGTACACCCTAATGCATTGTCTATGCAATGCATTAGGCTGTATAAATGATCACACCCCCTAATGGTGAAGTGCCTTAGGGGGACTCAAAGTTAAAGTTTTAAAGTATAAAAAATATTAAAAGTTCAAATCACCCCCCTTTCTCCATTTTACAAATAAAAGAAATAAAATAATAAAAAAGTTTCACATATTAGGTATCAACGCGTCTGAAAAAGTAATCTATTAAAATATAACATCATTTATCCCGTACGCTGAACACCGTAGAAGATAAAAAAAATTCCAAACTTCAAAATTGCACTTTTTTGGTCATTTCATGTCCTATAAAAATTGGAATAAAAGTGATCAAATAAGTCGCATGCATTCCAAACTGCTAGCAATATAAAGTGCACTTCAAAAATAGAAAATGTTTAGAATTTTTTTACGCCACCAAAACATAATAGAAACCGTACATGTTTGGTGTTGGCAGATGCGTATCAACCTGTAGAATACAGATAACATCACTTTTACTGAAGAATAAACGCCGAAAAAAAATAACCCCCGCAAACATGGCGCAAGTAAAAAATTTTTACATTTTGCCCCACTTAGAAGTTTCCCAGTACATTCTATGGTAACATGAATAACACCATTAGAAAGTACATCTTGTCCCGCCAAATAAAAGCCCTCATTTATCTATGTAGGTGAAAAATAAAAAAGTTATGGCTTTTAGAAGGCAAGGAGTAGAAAAATGAAGAGAAATATTTTTTTTCTTTGGAGGGATTAAAGGGTTAATCTCCATTTTGCATAATGTTGGGTGATATTTTGGGGCTTTGGAAGCAATACCAGTTTACCATAGAATTCTGGCCTCAACATACATCGTATGGGCCTAACTACTACATACATCGTATGTTGAGGGACTACTGTATTTACATATACAGTAGTCCCTCAGCATATGATATTAATTGGTTTCAGGATGACTGTTCGGTTCATTTAGTGTAGTTTGTGGGACTACAGTAACACTGAAGGCTGAATATACGCCAGAAGAATGTAATTTAGACCTATAACTGTACTGATGGTAAATTATGTGAGATCCAGCACTCCAGTAATTTTAGTTAAAATTCCACTTTATTATATTGCAATAGAAAGTCCATGTAGAAGAAATATGCATACGTACATATGCCCAAAAAAAATAAAAATTTTCTGCAGACAAAAAACGGGAGTCCCATGTATGTGTTTCGCAATTACTCTTTAATCCTAGCCTATTCTTGGGTTCAGTGTAGGGCTAGTCCACTGGAGGATACTCCAGTGCCACAGGAGGGTCCGCTGCCACAGGTAGCTGGGCATGGCACATCATACCTAAGAACACCCGGGCCCTCTGTCCCGAGCGCTCACAGGCATGTCTGTGCGGGCGCTCTACTCCGCTATTCTGCCTAGTAGGTCCTAGGCCTTAGACCTACTAGAAGTCAGGCGCGTGACATCAGTCAGGTGGCGCGACAACGTCATCTCACCATGCCGTCTGTGTCGGGCTTCACTAGGAGAAGCCTGGCAAGTGAAGCCCGGCCTGCTGCAACCGCTCGTCGGGGAACGGGAAAACGTGAGTGTATTTTTTTTCACCTAATGGGATACGACGTGCCTAGGGACTATCTACTGACTACCTGTCTGGGGCAATCTACCTACCTGGGGGCAAACTACCTACCTACCTGGGGCAATTTTACTACCTATCTGGAGGCAATCTATCTACATGGGGGAAATCTACATACCTATCTTGGGGTAATCTACCTACCTTGCTGGGGCAATCTACCTACCTACCTGGAGGCAATCTACCTACCTAACTAGAAGCAATTTACCTACGTAACTAGAAGCAATTTACCTACCTATCTTGGGGCAATCTACCTACCTACCTGGAGGAAAGCTACCTATTTGGGAGCAATTTACCTTCCTATCTGGAGACAAGCTACCAATCTTCCTACCAGGGGGCAATGTACCTATCTGGGAGCAATCTAACTACCCATCTGGGGCAATCTACCTACCTTGCTGGGGGCAATCTACCTACCGTGCTGGGGGCAATCTACCTAGCTGGTGGCAATGTACCTGCCTACCATGGGCCTAACTACTGCCTACCTACTTACCTAGGGGCAATCTACCTACCTGGGGCCTAACTATGCCTACCTACCTAGGGACAATCTACCTACCTACCTGGGGCTTAACTACTGCCTACCTACCTAGGGACAATCTACCTACCTGTCTGGGGTCTAACTACTACCTGCCTACCTAGGGACAATCTACCTACCTATGACCTAACTACCTACCTGGGGCCAATCTACTACCTAAATACATGGGGCCTACAACCATACCTACCTGGTGGCCTTCAAACCTAGGGTCTACCAACCTACCTACTTTGGGCCTACCCACCAACCTGCTTGGAGCCTACCTATCTACCTACCTACCTTGGGCCTTGCCCGTTTACCTATCTATCTAGGGCTTGCCTACCCATCTTCCTGAAGCCCCTAATTTAGGGGACTACTTATAAAAGCAGGTCTACCTATCTGTAGGGCCATATTCAGTACTCATACTGCCCTAAGCATTATCAATAGCAATCGGCAATATGCTGATTAGTGTTTCTGTA
Organism: Phyllomedusa bahiana; assembly: GCA_025379985.1. NCBI lineage: Eukaryota > Metazoa > Chordata > Amphibia > Anura > Hylidae > Phyllomedusa > Phyllomedusa bahiana. Next base: position 52,388 of record JAODAL010017677.1, read on the forward strand.
TTTTACAGGTTTCCCCGCTGGACTGTGTTGGACCAGTGTTGGATCCATTTCTTTAAGAAAATTGTCAGCAAGGAATGTTATCGGGGAGTGTTTATTAAACTGTTTATTATAAAGTGTTTTTGTGTTGTTTCAGTGTATTTTTCCTCACTATTTTTCCAGTGTTAGTAATAGAGGTGTCTGACAGACGTCTCTCTGTTACTAGTGCTGGGGCTTTATGTCAGCCAGTGTTGTTTTTTTGTCACCCCAAGGCCCCAGCACTAGTAATACAGGGGCGTCTGTCAAACACCTCTATTACTAACACTGGAAATAAATGGTAAAAAAACACATGGACACAACACAGAAAACACTTTATTTAAAAAACTCTTGCCAACACAGGCCCTTCGCGACCATTTTGTTAAAGAAATGGATCAAATGCTGGCTCAATAAATTCATTATTGTCCAACGGTTAAATCTATCGAAAAAAACAGAAACACTACTAACAGTGTGTCAGTACTTAACTCCATCCCGTGCATCTGCTGAAGATCATACATCATGCCTGCTACTGATCTTCTGGGTAGAGAGGAAGGAGTTCGGACCATACAATAAGATTCTGAGAAGAGGCGTTTGAATAGAGCTGGTGCTATACGTGAGTTAGTTTCAATACAATATGATTTTGAGAGGTACAAGCCAGAGCTGTAGCACAATAACCAGGGGGTTAGTCCTCTGTTTCTATTAACCTTTACAGTGAAGAAAATAATTATTTGATCCCTTGCTGATTGTGTAAGTCTTCCCACTGACAAAGACATGAACAGTCTATAATTTTAACCCCTTCAGGACCCGGCGTTTTTTTTTTGTGACACGTTCGTTTTTCCCTCCTCGCCTTCTGAAAGCCATAACTTTTTTTATTTTTCCACCTACCTAGACAAATGAGGGCTTTTATTTTGCAGGATGAGATGCACTTTCTAACGGTGTTATTTATATTACCATAGAATATACTGGGAAACCACAAAAAAATTCCAAGTGGGACAAATTGTGAAAAAAAAAACGTATTTTCGCCATGTTTCTGGGTGATTTGCTTTTACGGCGTTCAATCTTTGGTAAATATAATGTATTATCTGTATTCTACAGGTTGTTACTCATCCGGCAATACCAAACATGTAGGGTTTCCATTATGTTTTGGTACCGTAAAAAAATTCCAAACATTTTCTATTTTTGACATTTGCGCCGCGGCGGCAGTTTGTGCGACCAATAACTTTTTTGTACTAACACCTACGGATGTCAGTGAGGGTGCATTTTTTGCGGGCTGAAGTGTACTTTTTATCGCTAGTAGTTTGGAATGCATGCGACTTTTTTTAATAATTTTTATTCCATTTTTTGAGTGACGTAAAATGACCAAAAAACGCAATTTTGGCGTTTGGAATTTTTTTTCTTCTACGGTGTTCAGCGTACGGGATAAATGATGTTATATTTTTATGGATCGGACTTTTTTATTATTTTAATGATTTTATTTGTAAAATGGGGAAAGGGGGGTGATTTGAACTTTTAATACTTTTTTTTTGTACTTTAAAACTTTATTTATTTATTTTTTTTTACTGTAACAGTTAGTCCCCCTATGGTGCTTGACCACTAGGGGGCGCGATTGTTAATACAACCTAATGCATGGCATAGTCAATGCATTAGTGTGTACAAAGATGGCCGTTTTGCCCCACTTCCTGTCTGCGGATGGAAGTGAGGCAAACCGGCCAGGGTAAGTAAGCCCCACGACCATGCCCGGTCGTCGGATCGGCGCAGCCGATGACCGTAACAATCGGTGCGTGGCACCGATCGGTGTTCATTCAGACACCGCCGCCATCTTTGCCGCGGTGTCTGATGGGTTAAACAGCGCCAGCGGGCGGAGCCACCCGCCGTCGCTGTTACTGCCGGGTGTTAGCTGCGATCAGCCGCTAACACCCGGCGGCTGTGCAGGGGGGTCGCGGAGCGATCCCCCTGCAAAGCCCCTGAGCGGCCTTGGGACGCACTCATACGCCCAGGGTCGTGAAGGGGTTAAGGGTAGGTTAATTTTAACATTGAGAGATAGAATATCCAAAATAAAATCTAGAAACTCACAATGTATAAATCCTATAAATGTATTAGTATTTTGCTGAGAGAATTTGATCCCCCACCAACCATTAAGAGTTCTGTCTCCTACAGACCAGTTAGATGCTACTAAACAACTTGTTACCTGCATTAAATACAGCTGTCTTAAATAGGAGGAATTTAGCTATCTGATTAGGGGTAAGCTGAATACAACTTGAATTGTTTGCTATTATTCGTCTTAAATAGTCACCTTTTTAAAAAATTCCTGTCCACAGACTCAATCAGACTCTAAAGTCTACAACATGGGCAAGACCAAAGAGCTTTCTAAGGATGTCAGGGACAAGATCATAGACCTACACAAAGCTGAAATGGTCTACAAAACCATAAGTAGGACGCTGGGTGAGAAGGAAACAACTGTTGGTGCAATAGTAAGAAAATGGAAGAAATACAAAATGACTGTCAATCGACATCGATCTGGGGCACCATGCAAAACCTCTCCTCGTGGGGTATCCTTGATCCTGAAGAAGGTGAGAGATCAGCCTAAAACTACACGGGGGGTACTTGTTAAGGTCCCCCGGCTCAAGAAGGCACATGTGCAGTCCTGTCTGAAGTTTGCCAATGAACACCTGGATGATTCTGTGAGCGATTAGGAGAAGGTGCTGTGGTCAAATGAGACAAAAAATAGATTTCTTTGGTATTAACTCAACTCGGCATGTTTGGAGGAAGAGAAATGTTGCCTATGACCCAAAGAACACTGTCCCCACTGTCAAGCATGGAGGTGGCAACATTATGTTTTGGGGGTGTTTGTCTGCTAATGGCACAGGACTACTTTACCGCATCAGTGGGAGAATGAATGGAGCTATGTACCTAAAATCCTGAGTGACAACGGCCTTCCCTCCACCAGGACATTAAAAATGGGTCGTAGCTGAGTCTTCCAGCAAGACAATGACCCAAAACATACAGCCAAGGCAACAAAGGAGTGGCTCAAAAAGAAGCACATAAAAGTCATGGAGTGGCCTAGCCAGTCTCCAGACCTTAATCCCATAGAAAACTTATGGAGGGAGTTGAAACTCCGAGTTGTCAAGTGACAGCCTCAAAATCTTAATGATTTAGAGATGATCTGCAAAGAGGAGTGCCCCAAAATTCCTCCTGACATGTGCGCAAACCTCATCATCAACTACAAAAAATGTCTGAATGCTCTGCTTGCCAACAAGGGTTTTGCCACCAGATATTAAGTCTTGTGTGCCAGAGGGATCGAAATACTTATTTCTTACCGCAAACTGCAAATCACAAGGCATTACGAGAATGGAGCTGGGAAGCTCACTGCGCCCTCTATTGGTTTTAACAAATCTTCAATTTACTTCTGATTCACTGAATCTTTGAGAAGCAAAAAGGAATATTAGTCAAGCCAATATCGCTCATCTACATACGCCGTTTCGGGGTTTTGCCCCCTCATCAGTGTAGAGCAGAGCGATACGGCTTGACGGTGGGAGGCAATGAGTGGCTAGAGAAGGGGAACAACTCTCCTTATGGAGACAACAGTTAAGATGTGTAGTGTTTGATTGCCTTTTAGCAATACTAAGCATCTGCAATATCACAAGGCATTATGGGAAAGGAGCTAGGGAAGCTCACTAAAGGCAACAAAACAACTACACGGGGGGTGATCGAGAACATCTATTGCGCATGCGCGAAGCTTCATGGGTCTATGAGCTAGGATCACGCATACCGCAAGGTATGAATAGCCGCAACGATCTGGCTTATATTTATTAAAAAGATGCCATCTTACTATATTTCCTGGCTAATCAGATATGTTACCTAATGGGAAGTAATCACATCTGTTATTATATTGCTGCATTTGTATATGTTTTAATATCATGAATTACTGAAGTAAGTTGTACATATGTGTTAATGGGAAGTGATGTCATCACAAGCCCAACCCCTTTTTTTAACTATTTAAGAGTGAGAAATGTTTGTTTGTGTATACCGTGATCAAGGGCGCTGCTGCGTGCACCCGAAACACGTCGGAAGTTTGAGTCCCTACTGTACCCTCCTATGTGTTATCACTATTAAACATTGGCTTTATGTTTATCCTTCGCTGGATCCATTGCCTTTCCTAGAAGTGGGTGGAGCTAGCCATAGGTGGGTGAGGCTAATGCCTTCTCATGAATAAGCTGGACTCATCTCTGGCAGAACAAGCTGCAGACTGCAGGATTTGAGCATTAAATGCTCTGAAACTGCAACAACTTACAGAATAATGGACACAGCGCTGGAAACAGCATGTCTGACACTAGCTTGTGCTGTCCTCAGTAAAGACAGCATATTCTATGTGACAGGTTCCCTTTAAGTAAACCAATCATCTTCTTTAAAGCTTTGACTGCTCGTCATTCAAAGGTATCATAGGATAGGATAGATAATAATATTGCATATTTCACCCTCCAAGCCCCTTTGAGGGCAATCATAGAGGGGATATAACCCTCTGTGAAAATAAGTTTGATACTTTTGATTAAATTATCATTTTCCCAACAGGCACAGCTGATTTATAGGGAGAATTTCCCAACATTTATGCCAGCTGTAGTTCCCAAATGCAGTGTGATTCCAGTGTTGTATGGACACCTATTGATTACAATGTGAACTCACAATCATAGACCCTGGAGTTTTTGAAAGCAAATGATTGATCACCATGCTCCAAGCACGTTAACCCCTTGAGATTGGCCTTTTTCAGGGCCATCACCATCTTAAATTGTTCTCTACAAACTGGACAACTGACTCCTATGGGGGTACTATACATAGTTACATAGTTAGTACGGTTGAAAGAAGACATGTGTCCATCAAGTTCAACCAAGGGTGGGGAAAATGTGGGTGAGGGAGAGAGACAAAGACTTTAAGCCCAGCCTCCCCACTGGTGAATGCCCTGGAACCCACAAGGCAAGAACTAACTGCTCCAGTGGAGACCATATCTCTGACCCCAGAGCCTCCACCAGCCAGGACCCAGAATTTTACATAGCTACGTACGCATTAATATTCTTTAGTTCCAGGTAGCTAAACCTTTCTTGAAACTCTCTACAGTTCCTGCTGTGACCAGCTCCTCAGGCAGGCTATTCCACAGATTCACAGTTCTTACAGTGAAGAACGCTCTTCTCCTCTGGAGATTGAATCCTTTTTTTTTCTCTAGTCAAAGGGAATGTCCCCTTGTCTTTTGAGGAGGCTTCACTTGAAATAATTTTTCCCCATACTTTTTGTAGGGACCATTTATATATTTATATAAATTAATCATGTCCCCCGAAGCCGTCTTTTCTCAAGACTAAATAAGTTAAATTCTACTAACCTCTCCTCATAACTAAGATGCTCCATTCCCCTTATAAGTTTGGTTGCTCGTCTTTGTACTCTCTCTAGCTCAATTACACAGTCCATTATACAGTCTGCACATGCTGTATAGCAGAAAGGTCTGGGCATGGCACTGCGACACTTTTCTTTATTGTTAAATGTTTGAATGCAGAAGGTTGAACACAACGAGAGCTCCAGAGAGAGAACTGCCTCATCCATATTAAATACAAGTAATGTAGGTTTTAAGTTGTTAGGTGTCAATCACCGGCATTTATACCTAATGTCAGGCAGACGTGTCACACTCTAGACTTTAAAGCTTTTACATGAACGCTCTGCAGTTTGCTTTCCATTGAATACATTACAATAAGCCGACATTTAGTCATTCTTTACATTTAATGAACACCCTAAAGACATAATCCATTGTGCACAACGAGAAAGGAACAAAGCAGGAAACTGTCACCTATAGGCAATTCCCTTCTTGTTTTCCTAGATACACGTGTTAGGTTAAATTATTCCTGCAGCAGTAACAATAAGGTTTCGTGTTCTGCTTCATTTGTCTGTTTTCTAATGGCCTCTAGCAAATCGTTGATGATGAACTGTTGGTATGTATTAGCCACAATTGGTGGAACTTTGTACAAGAGATGACAGAAAGCATCATACTGTATTACCTGTGAATACCCTGATAAGGTTACCGTTAGTCCTGGTGTTTTAAGATTGCCCAAGCCCACGACTGGTACTAATAGTATCTCCTAGCATAAAAACTGTACTGATACATTTTGGATTTCTTTGTAATTGGTAGCAGTGCATGTTTCTGCCAAACTATTTGTAGACGAGCGTAAAGTAGCCTAAAGCATGTTCAGAAAATGCAGACGTGCTGTGTGGATTCTGCATCACAGATTTACAGCAATTAACAGTACAACACATGGGGATGAGGTGCTGAGAAAATATTCCACGTGATAAATGTGCACACTGTGGATACGAAACCCCTTAAAGGGATTGTCTCACCATGCTGTTTCATAGAGCCTGCTTTTCACACAAAGCTTCAAGGGAATCTGCCGACAATTTTTCTTTTTACTTATTAAATCAAGACTCTGATCCATATTCTTTTCTTCTTAGCAGTTTTTATTTTCTGATTGTAGATTTCTCAATTCTGTTGTCTGTATATGATTATGAGGGGAGGCACCTTGCCTGCACTGCTTTTAGCAGCATTTGGAGAGATACCTTACAGAAGCTTCATGCACATAGGAGCCTTAAGACTGACTCAGTCTCATTGACTTCTATAGGAGAGTTTTCTAGGCATGCTTTGTGACCTGGGAAGAAGTTTATGACAACATATTCCCTTTAAGCCTTCTACTTCCTGTTCAGGCTGTGGGTGGTTCTACAGCAGTGTCTGGCATATCAGCTCTGCTATATATTTATGGCTTAAAGGGAATCTGTCGCCAATTTTTTAATTTTTTTTACTTATTAAATCAAGCCCCTGATCCATATTCTTTTCCTCTCAGCCGTTTTTATTTCCTGATTGTAGATTTCTCTATTCGGCCATCTATATATGATTGTGGGGAAGACATTCTTGCTTGCACTGCTTTAACAGCAGTCAGAGAGATACTTTACAGCAGCTTCATGCACATAGGATTCTTAAGACAGTTTCTGTCCCATAGACTTGTATAGGAGAGTTTTCACTGTGAAGGGAGGGGAGAGGGGGAGCTGTGACATCTCCTCTTGTGACTGGTGGATTCTGTGTTATCTGTACACAATGGTGTCTCCTTTCAGCTTGACCCTGCTGTTACTGATAATGAGCAGACACTGCTGAAAAGCTCTCTAAGCAGAACAGGAAGTGTCAGACGATTATTAGGCCTAGTGGCTAAAGTGAAAACTGCAGGACTTATGATTTATTAAAAAAATACTGAAAGGGATGTGGAAAATTAAAAAAAAACATAACCAAAAATTCCTAAAAAATGTGTTTAACATAAAAATGTGAGTTATACAATAAGTAATTTTTTGCTGACACATTCCCTTTAACGTCAGGGAGGGATCGGCAAGCTCTTGTGAGCCTGATCTATATACTGCTGCTGAATACAGCGAGGACCTGCCGCAAGCAGCCAGGAACAGTGATATCTCTAGTGACTTCCCGCAAATGGACGTATGCATACGTCCTGGCGATCGTGCGGGCTTGCGAACGAGCCGCTCACGATCGCGACATGGGACCAGCGGTAAATTACATGCCGTATCACCCGCGGCCGGAGCTTCATTACCGCAACCTGTCATGGTTGCGATAATGAAGCCGCAGGTAGGAGGAGTGAGCTCCTCCTGCCTGATGGTCCCGGGAAGTGAACGGCACTTCCCCGGGGTTCTTTCTTTTGATTCACCTTGCCCCCCTTTTGCATTGTGGGGGTGAAGGCAGTTGTCTTTGGTGCCCAGAAACCCCGTACTAGTTTGTTAAAAGGGAAAAAGAAAAAAAAAAAGTGTAAAAAAAGAAAAAAATAAATGTTAAAAGTAAAAAAAAAAGAAAAACACAAAACAAAAAACTAAAATAAAAAACAGTACCCCCCTTTTTCCCCCTTTCAAACGCCAACGCCCCAAAAAAGATAAAAAATAAAAAAAAGTACCATTTTTGGGTTTATCGCCGCTTGCGAAAACGACCCACCCTATAAATCTGTCCCCTTAAATTTAAACCCGCAGGGTTTTTTAAAAACACCGAAAAAAAAAAAAAAAAAAAAAACAGTAAACAGAATTGCGTTTTTTGTTCACCCCGCGCAAATAAAATTGGGGAAAAAAAAAGCGATCAAAAACTCATATAAAATCCAAAGTTTTTACCCAAATTTAAAAGTCCGTTCATCCCGCAAAAAAAAAATCCTTACCCAGCTTTTTATTTAAAAAAAAAATTTTAAAAAAATTATGGCTCTTAAAAGGGCAGCGATGCATTAAATTTTTGGGTTTTTAAAAAATAAAACACTTTTTTTTTTTTTTTAAAAAGGTTCAAAAAATAAAAAAAAAATAAATAAATTTGGGTCCGCCGTAAAACGTATTACCCAGAGAGTAAAAACTAAATTGTACGGATTTCTGTCGATGAACGCGTTAAAAATAAAAATAAAAAAAATAAAATAGGGTTTTCAGTATTTTCTTCACCCTTTCCCTTCCAAAAAAAAGATTTAAAAAATTTATCAAAAAGTTTTTTCCCCCAAAAAAAATATACCCCAAAAAAAAAACTTTTACTATCCCCCCAAAAAAAACAAGACCAACACCCTTTCCTTAAAACCGGAAAAAAAAAAAAAAGTTTGGTCTCAAGGGCTAGGGGGAAAGCAAAAAACGTGTTTTCCTTTTTGAATAAAAGTGTTTTTATTGTGTAAATACAGTAAAACCTATAAAAAAAATTAAAATTGGGTATCATTGTAATCACATCGACCTGCTGAGTAAAACTAGCATGTCACCGCTGTAAAACATGAAAATAAAAAACACTACCAGGAATGTTATATTTTGTTCAAAATGCCTCACAAAAACCTTAATAAAAAGTGATCAAAGCATCATATGAGCACTTCAATAGGTACTAATAAAAACATCAACTCATCCTGCAAAAAACAAGCCCATAATCAGCTCCATGGACAGAAAAATAAAAAAGTTATGGCTGTCAGAATAGGACAACATAAAAACACAATTTCTTATAGACATAATTCTATTGTGTAAAATTTATAAAACATAAAAAACTATATAAAATTTATATAATTGCGATTGTACCGACCCCCACAGTAAAGTTTTCCTGTCACTTATACACTGTAAAAATGAAGCCCAGAAAACAATGGCTGAACTGTGTTTTTTCCTCCTGTTTTCATAGCCCAATACTAAAAAATACTATGGAACACCTGTGCGCCCTAAATGCACAGTACACCCCTAGATGAGATCCATGAGGGGTGTTGAATCCAAAATGGGGCGACTTCTGGAAGGTTTCACCTTCTCTGGTACTTTGGGGGCTTTGCAAATGCGACATGGCCCCACCAAAATCTGCGTTCCAAAAGCAAAATATCACTCCCTCCCTTGTACGACCTGCCATACGCCTAAACAGCATTTTACACCCACATGTAAGGTATTGCCGAACTTGGAAGAAATTATTTAACAAAATTTGGGATGCTTTTTTTTTACAGGATTCCTTGTAAAAATTCAACATTTTCAGCTAAAATTGCAGACTGTTGAAAAAAAAAAAATTTCATTTTCCCAGCCCAACGCTAAAATTTTTTGTGAAACACCTGGGGGGGGTTAATATACTCACTACACCCTGGATATATTCTTTAAGGGTGTATTCTCCAATATGGGGTCTTTTTAGGGTGTTTATTAAGTTTTACCCCCTTTAAAGGGGTGTCCGCAAACCTGAAAGTGGCGCCTAAATAAAATTGAAAATGAAAATGAGACCCGAGTCCAGTAGGTGCTCCTCCTATTCTGGGGCTTGTGGTTGAGCCAAATAGCGCCTAGGGCCACATATGGGAAATCTCTAAAACAGTAGAATTCTGGGGAATCAATATTAAGTTGCATTTCCTGATCACATCTACCACGTTCTTGTGAATAATGGCTGAAAATTTTAAATCTGCAAAAAAAGTTAAATTTTAAATTTCACCTCCACTTTGCTTTAATTCCTGTGAAACACCTAATGTGCTAATAAACTTCCTAAATTCTGTTTTGAATACCTTAAGGGGTTTTAGTTTTAGATGAGGTCATTTATGGGGTATCTAACATACAGGCCCAATCAAAATGACTGGTCCCTAAAAAAATGTATATTGCATTTTTTCTTGAAAATGTGAAAATTACTACTAAATTTCTAAGCCCCCCTAATATCATAAATAAAAAAAAGACGTTTAAAATAAAAGTTGCCAACCTACAGTAGACCTATGGTCGATGCTAGTTATAAGCTATTTTGAGTGGAATAACTATCTGTCTTACACGCAGAAATTTTTGAAGTTTGAAAATGATAAATTTTTCTAATTTTTCACGATACTGTGATATTTTTCACAAATAGAAAAAAAAGGAATTTTTGGACCAAAATTTCTTACTATCTTTAAGCACAATGTGTCACGAGACAACAATCTCTGAATCACATGGATAGGTTAAAGTGTCAAAAAGTTATTCTCACATAAAGTGATACATGGCAGATTTAAAAAATGGGGCTCTGTCAGAGAGGCCAAAACTGGCTCCGGCGGTAAGGGGTTAAGGGCCACAGTGGACGCAACAGCGACATTCATGGGTTTAAGAAGTGGTGCTGCCAGGGCTGCTGTACAGCGGGTACAGAGAGTACTCCTGTATGGGGCCTGGTGAAATAAGGGGGCCCACTGTAAAAAGGCCCCCTTATTACTCCTTACAGACTGGCGCCCGCCAAACGCATCATTGCTGATGAAGGGGCCCCCTTGGCATGACTGAGAGGGAGTCCGGAGAGAGAGGGTGGGCCCTATCGCCTGTGGGGCCCCACCTGCTCTCCCCAGACCAGCACTGTCACCTGTGGGGCCTCCACCTGCTCTCCCTAGGCCAGCCCTGTCACCTGTGGGGCCCCCACCTGCACTCCCTAGGCCAGCCCTGTTGCCTGTGGGGCCCCCACTTTTTCTCCCAAGGCCAGCTCTGTCGCCTGTGGGGGCCCCCACCTGCTCTCCCTAGGCTGGCTCTGTCATCTGTGGGGGGCCCCCCCAGCAGTGTGTGTGGGGGCCCCCTTCCTCCCCCCAGCTATGTGTGTGTGTGGGGCTCCCCCCAGCCACACACAGCTAGGGGGGAGGGGGAGTGGATCCCCCATCACATGGCTATCTACCCAGCTACCTAGCACCCTGGGTAGCTGGCTACCTATCCACCTACCTCCCTGGCTACCTCACTTGTTACCCAACTGGCTACCCAACTACCTACTACCCACTTACCTTTCTGGCTACCCACCTACCTCCCTGGCAACCTGTCTACCTACCCATCTACCTATGGATGTAACCTTACCTGCCCACTACCTGGATATCTACCGCCGGGGAGCCCACTACCTACCTACCTACGGGGGAAGGAGCTATATACCTAACTACCATTTGGGCCAATATAAAGTGGTGGCCAAAAGTATTGGCACCCCTGCAATTCTGTCAGATAATACTCAGTTTCTTCCTGAAAAAGGTTGCAATCATAAATTCTTTGGTATTATTATCTTCATTTATTTTGTCTTCAATGGAAAACCACAAAAAGAATTGTCATAAAGCCAAATTGGATATAATTCCACACCAAACATAAAAAAGGGGGTGGACAAAAGTATTGGCACTGTTTGAAAAATCATGTGATGCTTCTCTAATTTGTGTAATTAACAGCACCTGTAACTTACCTGTGGCACCTAACAGGTGTTGGCAATAACTAAATCACACTTGCAGCCAGTTGACATGGATCAAAGTTGACTCAACCACTGTCCTGTGTCCTTGTGTGTACCACATTGAGCATGGAGAAAAGAAAGAAGACCAAAGAACTGTCTGAGGACTTGAGAATCCAAATAAATTGGGAGGAAGCATGAGCAATCTCAAGGCTACAAGTCCATCTCCAAAGACCTGAATGTTCCTGTGTCTACTGTGCGCAGTGTCATCAAGAAGTTTAAAGCCCATGGCACTGTGATAACTCCCAGATGTAATCCATGCACTGTGCTAACCTCCTAGATGTAAAGCCCATGGCACTGTGGCTAACCTCCCTAGATGTAAAGCCCATGGCACTGGGGCTAACCTCCCTAGATGTGGAGGGAAAAGAAACAGTGACGAGAGATTTCAACAAGATTGTGCAGATGGTGGATAAAGAACCTCGACTAACATCCAAACAAGTTCAATCTGCCCTGCAGTCCGAGGGTACATCAGTGTCAACCCGTACTATCCGTCGGCGTCTGAATGAAAAGGGACTGTATGGTAGGATACCCAGAAAGACCCCACTTCATACCCCGAGACATAAAAAAGCCAGGCTGGAGTTTGCCCAAACTTACCTGAGAAAGCCTAAAACATTTTGGAAGAATGTTCTCTGGTCAGATGAGAGAAAAGGAAAGCTTTTTGGGAAAAGGCATCAACATAGAGTTTACAGGGAAATAAAAGAGGCATTCAAAGAAAGAACACAGTCCCTACAGTCAAACATGGCGGAGGTTCCCTGATATTTTGGGGTTGCTTTGCTGCCTCTGGCACTGGACTGCTTGACTGTGTGCATGGCATTATGAAGTCTGAAGACTAACAACAAATTTTTCAGCATAATGTAGGGCCCAGTGTGAGAAACCTGGGTCTCCCTCAGAGGTCATGGGTCTTCAAGCAGGACAATGACCCAAAACACACTTCAAAAAGCACTAGAAAATGGTTTGAGAGAAAGCACTGGAGACTTCTAAAGTAGCAAGCAATGAGTCCAGACCTGAATCCCATAGAACACCTGTGGAGAGATCTCAAAATGGCAGTTTGGAGAAGGCACCCTTCAAATCTCAGGGACCTGGAGCAGTTTGCCAAAGAAGAATGGTCTAAAATTCCAGCAGAGCATTGTAAGAAACTCATTGATGGTTACCGGAAGCGGTTGTTCGCAGTTATTTGGCTAAAGGTTGTGCTACCAAGTATTAGGCTGAGGGTGCCAATACTTTTGTCCGGCCCATTTTTGAAGTTTTGGGTGAAATGATCAATTATTTGATTTTTGTCTCATTCTGTTTTGTGTTTTTTTCTTGCAAGCAAAATAAATGAAAATATTAATACCAAAGAATTTGTGATTAAAATCATTTTCAGGAAGAAACTGAGTATTATCTGACAGAACTGCAGGGGTGCCAATACTTTTGGCCACCACTGTACCTAGAAAAGTTGTATGCATGCTGACTTGAATTATTCATAACCAATCTTTCCCAGATACTGGGTATCCTATCCAGTGGCTGGGAAAGCTGGGTAACACACACAAAAGGCACCCAGCTTTCCTGGACACTAGATAGGCTATCTAGCATCCAGGAAAACTGGTTAGGCGATGAGAGGGCAGGGAGCAAGGAACACTTATCTCAGTTGATGCTGGAAATGCGCAGTACCACAGCTAGACGAAGTGATGATATACTGTGATTTCAGGGCAGTGTCTCATGACGCTTACCAGGTGCTCTAAATATAAAAAGCAGCTGACGCTAGATGGCTGCGGACACTTGCCAGCTCTTCCGGCAGTACAAGTGGGATGTTTAATATTCTGCATGTGGAAAATATGTGTGAAAAAGAGAATGATACAGATTCCTATTGAAAATAATGGGGCACATAAAGCCTGTTGATATGATGTAGAATTTTATATGGAAAACGCTAGCTTCTCGCATGAAATCCTATATCAAAATATGCTATGTGAACAAGCCCTTATAGTGTCCAGTGGCATGACATTTTTTTTTTAGAAATCTTGTGTTTTTCCCTGTTAAAACTGGGGAAAATAGAAAAAGCTCTGATTTTGAAAACTACAGAGTACCTTGGAAACTGTAACATTTCCAGCTGCATTGGGTGCATAGTATTTCTTTAACCTATTCCCAACATTTTATATATACCATATTCCATAATATCAGGTCGGGAGTATGTATGGCCCCATACAGCTGAAACACCTGTTCTCAACCCAGGGGCCCCAGAAAAAACTGCCACTGCCTGGAACTAGCAATGTACCCATAGCGGTTGGCTCAGAGTCTCTGTGAAACAGCATGGTGAGAAAACCCCTTTAAAAAACCACTTGTAGTCAATAGAAAGTTTTAGGGAAAATCAACACGTAGCTGAATTTTTCCATGCAGAAAATTTCTGCTACGTGTGGATGTAGCTTTTAAAATCCTAGCCATTGTATTGTACTGTTAATTGCTCCAGATTTTTGGTGACAAATCCACCACATCTGAACTTGTCTAGTCAACTGGTCTGGATGTGCAGGCATCAGAGCTGCTAGTGCATGTTCACACATAAAGTAAGGTTTTTAGATTAAATGTGTAGTGTAAGCTTCCACTCACGTTTGGACGCCATCTTGGTCACGTTTTGGTTCTAGGATCACCGTCTTCCATAAAACGGTATTGGCACACCAACTTCAGGACACTTGGATTCTCGTTTACCTGGCCTCAGCCAGCTTTATTGAGGCAAACAGGTTTTACAGTAAAGTACGCACATAAATCAAAAACTTGGCCGTCTGTCCACTAACTAAATGTGTACAAAGAGTCCCTCTCTCACTAATGAACAGGACCTAACGTCCCATCTCACCAAAACTCTCTCCCAGTCTCCCGCTGGGTCCCGGCTTCTTTCAAGCCTCTGCGGGGGCAGAGCCTCCACACACTAGCTCTCCTATTGGTACCACTGCCCGGTAGCCAACCACACCCCCCGATCACCTGGAGTAGGAGGCTTTTAATAGGTCTCCAGAGAGCTATACAATATCTGGGCTGGAATCCAGGGACAGCCACCCACCCAACACTATAGCTGTCCCGAAAGAGCCACCCCATACATAGCTGCCTTGCAGCTATTCTAGCTGTTAGTGCTATATAATTACTGACACAATATAGGTGGCTTTTCCCCACTGAGCCCAGGTCCTCGGTGGCGCATCTGCAGAAGGACTCCAACTGTAGACCCTCTAGTGGCGGGATCATGCGGCAGAGCGACCACTGTAGTAAAACAGTAAAAATCTATGAAACACTTTTTCTTCTGTTTTATGTTTTCTAGGTGGAGGCCTGCTCAGCTGTATTGGACCCGCAGCAAGTGCATTGACTGTCATCACCAAATATAAGTGTTGGCCTAAAGGTATATCTCCATTCTGTACATTTATGGTATATCCTGTGCATAAGCTACGTAAATCCCTTGTGACTCAGATGCACAGTCCCATGTAAATCACAAACTGAGAGAGAATACAGCTGTACTGTGTAGTCCCACATAAAACACTTTTGTGATACAGATGTGCAGTCCCACGTAAATCCCATTTGTGACACAGACGCGCATTCCCATGTAAATCACAGACAGAGAACACAGCTGTACTATGCAGCCCCACATAAATCCCTTTTGTGACATAGATGTGCAGTCCCACATAAATCACAGACAGAGAACACAGCTGTACTGTGCAGTCACACATAAATCACTTTTGTGACTCAGATGTGCAGTCCCACGTAAATGACAGAGAGAACACAGCTGTACTGTGCAGTCCCACGTAAAACACTTGTGACACGATGTGCAGTCCCACGTAAAACACTTTTGTAACAAAGACGCTCAGTTCTGCCAAAATCACAGACAGAGAACACAGCTGTACTGTGCAGTCCCACATAAATCACTTTTGTGACTAGGATGCGCAGTCCCAGGTAAATCACAGAGAGAGAACACAGCTGTACTGTGCAGCCCCACGTAAAACACTTTTGTGAGACATATGTGCAGTCCCAGGTAAAACACTTGTGAGACAGACATGCAGTCCTATGTAAACACAAACAGATAAAGTGTATAGTTTTGTTCTGCAGATCTGTAAAGGTCAGAGGTATAATAATCTGCAGGATATATCACTATGTGAGAGAGAGAGACAAAGAAAAAAATCACCACTCTTTCCCAGAGTCCTGAATGTCAAATGCCCATTCTAGTTACAAAGTATGTACAGAGAGCGAGAAATTTAGATATACACTATTGAGTTACACTTAGCTTTTCACTTCAAATGATTGCTTAGGCTATGTCTACACAGCAAATATGGAAATGCCATCATATTTTGGACAGCATTTTATTATTTGCTGTGTGCACATAGTCTTAGTCTCGGGCAGCTGAGAACCTCTCCCCCCCACTCACACAGAATGAATCATCATATGCACAAAGTGTGGAGCGTGTTTGCTGAGAGTGAAGATATTCCCTGCTGGGAGCAGAAACAAGCCCCTCTATTTCACAAGCTCTGCTTAGCAACCAACACAAAAGACTTCCAAATGCTGTAGTGAGACAACCCCTTTAAGTCTTCAAGGCACTGTACCTGTACTGTGATGGGCTTGTTCTCTTTATAGATATGCAAAATACAGATAAAAAATTAGGTAGTGTTGTCTGAATAATTGAACTTCAGTTTGTCTCGGGGTGTGGAGAAAAAAGAGAGGTATGCATGTTTTTCATGGTTATGTTTCTCACTCTGAAAATGGATGCTAGGAACCATCAGAAGTATGCGTGGGTCCAGTTCTTTAAGTAACTCCATGAAATTAAAAGGAGTGGGTACTTCCCCTCATGCCAGCTGAAAAACACTTTCCATAATAAACTGCAGTTCCTAATGTCTAATAGAGGTGTACCCAAAAGACCTGGCGGGACCATGTTGACAACATCACCTTAGTACCAGCTGTAGAGACAACAATAGTAGCAGTATCTGGAGTCTCCTCAACATCATGTCCCACACTCCCCACCCACATAGCTGTAACTCAGGGAACCCTGTAGGCACAGACAACCAATTGGAAGTGGAATCTCTGTCACTGACCTGGAGGATCAATGGAGACATTGACTGCAATTTCTATGGAAACAGCTCTGATGTCATTGTCAGTGTAGCTGAGATACCTGAGATGTCTGTGCTGCAGCAACAGATTCAATTGCACAAACCCCCTCCTGGTAAACCACCTCTATCTATGGCGGGTTTGCAGGATCTTCTACTGTTTTCAATAACTAAGCCAGTGGTCATGTCTGCCTGTCCCCAGAGCAACCCCATTCATTTTACTGCCTACCCCTCTTACTCTTCCCACTGCTGATTTTCAATAATATTCATCTTTTTCTTTATATACCCACTACCTCCTACACTAACATTAGATACAACCAACCACACCAGCTTCCGGGGACCTCTGCCTTTCAGAATTATGCCCCACACATTTCCACCATCATTGCATTTAATTTTTAAAGATAAAGGGCGACATGTTAGAAAAGAGGCGCCACCAAGCCAGTTTTAAGGTGCTTTAAATGAGTGTATAGTGCGAACAAATGTAACAGGCTGTCCTAAATATGACGTGTGGTCTACCTTGCATAGAATAGCATATTTTAGGCTCATAACATAGTTGTATTGAAATGTGTCGTGCCTGGTGCAAACTGTACCTAGTTTTGGTGTACGACTGTTTATACATATATATATAATAGAGCTACGCCAGTTTTTGGGTGCAAAATACACAAAAAATTGGCAAAGCCCAATTCTAACATGTCAGCCCAAGTTTTTTCCCCATGCAAATAGTTTTAAATCTTATTTTATTTCTTTAGGGGGGATGAGAAGGAAAGCTGGATCATTTCAAGTCAGGGTACTATGTCGAGTCATATTATTATGACCACTTCCTGCATTCAACATCGGCAGTGCATAGCTCATGAAGGGAGTCATGTGTCATGAGCTGGCTTGGTGGGTATATGAGGTGTGTGATGGGAGGTCTGCACACATATCTCTCGTTGCTGTCATAAGTAAGAGGGGCGATCTATCAAAGTTCCAAAAAGGAATAATTATTGGCTTCCAGGAGCAGCTCACCATCAAAATGAACTAGAGAGCTACCAGACTTGTGTCTAAAACAACAGTTCAGTGAAACCTACTGTGTATGGGGCTCTGAAGCAGATAGATGATCACTGCTTCTCTGCTAAAGAAGTTGCATTGACAGAATTGGCTTCAATATTCATGGCAGTGTTGGAATTGGACCTCCACTGACTTGCAAAGGGTTGCCTTTTTCAATGATTCATATTTTCTGCTTCATCAAATAGATGCATGTTGTTGTATCAGGCAGGAAACATCAGAGAAACCCAAAACAACCCCCCAAAACCCTTGCTGGGAAAAACAAAATCCCAATGGGGAAGAGTTATGGTTGGGGAATGTTTAAATACCCTCTCTGGGGCCCATCCATGTGGAAAGCACTTTAAAAAAAATGTAGATATGAAAACCATCCCTTTTTGATTTAAGTACACCCATACAAGCTGATTGTCTTCCCCGAGCAGATCTTCCAGCAAGACAATGTGACATGGTACATGGCTAGAAAAAAATCCAAAATTGGGTTTTGGGAAAAGCAAACCCGGGCGCTTCCAAGGGAGGGGCCGGGCTGGGAAAAAAAAAACACCCTGGCACTAAAACCCCCAGCAGCCCACATACAATATCCGCTTTAAAAAATGTTTCCCCTTTTTTCTCGCACCCCCGCCCCTGTCTAAAATAAACTCACTATAAAGCTTTTCTTTCACACGGGGGTTTTTGGGGATTTTTTGATGTGTTTTTGGGGGGCGGTTTTTTTTCAGAAAGGCAGAAATAGTTAATGCTTGAACAAATTTTTCACAAAAAACGAAAACCCAAAAAAAGTGGGCCCCCCAAACTTAAGCAAAAAAGAAAACGTTGGGGCCCGAGAAACCCCTCATCACCGAGTCAGGGGTGCACTTGCTTTACAATCAGGGGCAAGGGCCCACACTGACATTTCATAAGAACCGCATAACTACCAAACCCCCCCAATCCCCATCCCCAGTTAAATGAGGTGGGCCCTCAATTTTACCCGCACTGATTCAAATGAAGTAAAAATTAACCCTGACAGCAGGGGACTCCCAGGAGACGCATCCCCTGTGGGGTTTTTTCTCTTCTTTCCTTTTTTTTTCTTTGGCCCAAACCTCCATGACGTCTTCCCTGATGAAATCGTTTCCCCCCCATTTCTTTCTTGTCCGGTACAGCATCAATGTTCCTTTTTTTTCTATGGGTCACTATCTTTCCGTAGAAATTACCACAAATACATCTTAGACTCCCCCTCTCTTCCGCCTTTACCTATCAATTCCCCAAAAAAAAGCTCTGTTTGACCCCCCAAAAAAAAGAAATTAAAAAATGTCAGATAAGTGGGAAGTAAATGGTAACCCCATTACAAGGCAGGGCCCCGTATGTAGGCAAAGGGAGGGGGCCCGTATGCAGCAGGGCAGGGGCCCGTATACAGGGAGAAAAGGGCCAGTATACAGGCAGACAGGGCCCCGTATACAGGCAGAAAAGAGCCCCTTATAGGGGAGACGGGCCCGTATCTAGGCAGGAGGGAAAATGTAAAAGGGAGCCAGGGCGTGTATAGGTAGGGAGGGCTATTTATAGGAGGCCCGGCATTTTTAGGTAGGGCAGTGCTATTAAAAGGGAGCCCGGGGAGGGGATAGGGACCCCGGGCCGGGATCATATACCCGGGAGGGCATTTATATAGCCAGGGCCCCGGGGCCCTCATATAGCCAGCCCCAGGGCATCATATAGCCAGGGGAGGGCAAAGGTTGCCAGGGCGGGGGAAAAGGTAAACCAGGGCAGGGGATAGGTAGCCAGGGCAAGGGGATCGGTAGCCAGGGCAGGGATCATATAGCCAGGGGCCCGGGCATCATATAGCCGGGCGGGCATCTTTTACCCCGGGCGGGATAGGTAGCCAGGGCAGGGCATTGGTAGCCCCGGGGAGGGCATCCCGGGAGCCAGGGGAGGGCATCAAAAAACCCCGGGGAGGGCATTTATAATTTGCCAGGGGAGGGCATCCGTAAACCAGGGCAGGGCATCAAGGGGGGGAGGCCCGGGGGGAGGGAACAGTAGCCAGGGCAGGGTAACCCGTAGGCCCCGGGGAGGGCATCATAGCCAGGGAGGGGAAAAAATAGCCCGGGCAGGGTAAAAAAGTAGCCAGGGGCATCATTTTAGCCAGAAAAGTGTTTAAAGGGAGCCAGGCAGGGTATGGGTTTAAAAACCCTGGCAAGGGGGGGGGGGTTGGGGGGGGGTAGAGGGGAGGGGGGGGAGGGGGGGGGGGGGGAAATTTATATAGCCCCGGGCAGGGTATATGTAAAGGCAGGGGATAAGGGAGCCAGGGCGGGAAACATTTTAGCCAGGGAAAGGGATCAGTAAACCAGGGCAGGGCATCATAAAAGCCAGGGCAGGGCATCATATAGCCCGGGGCAAAAAAGGGGCCAAAATATATAGCCAGGGCAGGGGGATATTTTTGCCCCGGGGAGGGGGGGTAATAGCCCCAAGGGCCCGGGCAGTATATAGCCAGGGCGGGCATTATAGGGAGCCAGGGCAAGGGGGAGTATATAGCCAGGGGGGGGCAGTATAGGCACCGGGCAGGGGAGTATATAGCCCGGGGAGGGCCGGGGCATATATAGCCAGGGCAATAAAGGCAGCCCCGGGCCCGGGGCGTATAGGCAGGGCCCGGGGAGGGGCAAATATATACCAGGGGAGGGGCAGTAAAGGCACCAGGGCAGGGGGAGTAAAATTTTACCCGGGCCCGGGGGCAGTATAGGCAGGGCCCGGGAGGGGGAGTATAGGCACCAGGGGCGAAAATGTTTAAAAAAAAAAAAAAACGTAATTTCTCACCCCGGGCACCTGCCCGTCCCGTCCTCTTCACTTTGGAGCCCGGGGCCCCTCACTGCAGAGGGGGAGGGCCGCGGAGCAGGCGCGCGATTACGTCATTACATCCCCCCAGCGGCCCGGGCCCCGCGGCCTCCTGGGAAAATGAAAAGACGGGGTCAAATAGATCCCAGATGTTTAAACCTCGGGCGCTGTTTCACCCGCGGTGCAGGCGGCGGCCGTGTGGCTGCATGGCGGGGGTGGGTGCCCCCGGCCATGCAGCCGTTTTGGCGGGGGGGGGCCTGTGGGCCCTGCCACGGGGGCCCGGTCGTGAGGGCACCATTGGGGCCCCCTGTAGCGCCCCACAGCCCGGGCACCGGGGCCCGGGGGGGGGAACCGTCCTCCTCGGGGGGCATCCGGGCCCGGGGCCCCCGGCCCCGGACCCTACGCCCGCCGGGCAAATGCCCGGTTTTGCCCTATGGTCAGTGGGGCCCTGTTTCCCAAGTACTACCCTGGCCCCTAATTCCCCTGACTTGAACACAATTAAGTGTTTGTGGGACCACCACAATCATCATATGCAATGTATGAATCCTCCCCCACGCACCCGCCATCAGCTGTGGGATGCTGTCAGCTCCAGATATCTGTGACAACCTACCAGGAACTTTTTTGAGTCCTCCCAGCCTGTCAGTTTGTGTCCTTTTTTGCACACTGGTTTTTTCTAAATTAGCTGTGGTCTAATAATGTTATTAACTGGTATAAGAGACCCTTTTTGGGTTTTAAAAAAAATTCATTTTTCTGTTTGCAACTCTTATGTTTGTTTGTTTTTTAAGAAAAAGAGTTTTTGCTTTATGTTAATGGTTATATATAAAATATCTAGGTTTTCTATATGCTGTTAGTAGAACTGAAGAGGCTAAATGACTAAAGCTGGCGTCACACAGAGTGCCCTGTACTGGTGCTGCCCCTAAGCTACGCTATCTATTGCTGAACCCAATCTGCAGAAGATTTTTAACGCTGTGAATAGTGTTGAGCCGAACCATTCAGAAAAAGGTTAGTTCTGCATGAACTTTATGTATTTTCCGAACCCGAGCCAAGCCAAATTTTGCTGCAATTGGGTAAAAAGTTCGGGTTGGGAAAGGCTTTGGGCGCCTTTTCAGCTGCTTCCCTTTCATTTTTGAGGCCGCCAATCAGGCAGAGCAAGGGAGGGGGTAAAAAATTTCACTGTTGAGGTGTGGGGGATCTCTTTGGGCCCGCAAAAATTTCGCATGACCGTTTTTATGTGTATGTCACTGTATTTCCTTTGAATCCATTTCCACCTTATCTTGTATGAACACACTCTGCCTTTTTGTGTGTTTTTCCCAAAGACAAAAAACCCATTTAATAGTGATTTACAGAGGAAAAGGCTAGTTATTTTACTGGGGGGGAGGGGGGGGGGGGGCGACAGCTAGCTTAGGGGAAAAGACCCCCTCATGTAGGGGGTTAAGGAGTTTTGTATAGAGTTCCATGGAAAAAATTTTTGTTTGTTATCCATTTGCCCTTGAAAGTATAAGCATTTTAACCCCTTGATTTGCTGTGAGGGTTTTAATTGACCCATTTCTCCCATATTGCTAAAAAAAAAATTTTGTTTAAAACCCGTTTGCTCGTCCCAAAGTATAGGCATTAAAACCCCTTGATTTCTGTCAGGTTCTCCATACGACCCCAAAACACCGATATTGATAGAAAAAATTCTGTTTAAATCCCAATTTGCCCTTTCAATAAGGCATTTAGACCACTTTTATTGCTGTAGGGTCTTCCCTACGACTCCTTTCACCAAAATTTCATAGAAAAAAACTGTTTATAAAACCCATTTACCCCTTGCAAAGTAAGGAATTTAAGACCCTTTTTGCTGTCAGGGTTCTTCCATAACCCCAATATCACCGATATTGCATAGAAAAAATTTGTTTATAAACCAATTTTCCAAATTTCAATTAAAGGGCATTTTTGAACACTGTTGATTTGCTGTCTTTGGAGTACAGTCTTTAAAAAGAGCGTGAACAAATCTTACCCTTTTAATATTTTTATTTTTGAACATAAGCAAACAAGGTGGGAAACGGGTAAGGGGGGGCGTAGATGTGGAGCTAGAGGTACGAGAAAGGCGCTCCTTCCAGTGATCCAGACAAACACAAACGAGCACATCGTCAGTCGCGGACCGTCAGACCTTCATAGCTTGGGGGTTCCCATCGCTCATTACCGAAGATCAGCGCCCAATCCGTTTTTCAGGGTTAAAACACCCTTTTCCAGCAGTTTTTAAATCCTTTCCCTCTCAGTAAGGGCACAAATGTCCCTCATCAGTCAACCGAAGGCCCAAAAGTCCCCAATAAAAAAGACCCCTAGATAATCCATATTTCAAAAACCCCTTTATGACACAATGCGGTTTGGGGCAGAAGATTTCAAAAAAATCAAGAGGCCAAAGAGGATATTTGTCTGTTCTGTGCCCAATCACTGATGCCCTCAAGGAGGGCAAGGAAGTGGTTTTTTGGGAGAAATCCCGAGCCCTCGCAAGCCTCGCAGTGCTGTGGGTTCTAGCCTGCAGCTTGAGAAGGGTAGATTTTCGGAAAGAGGACGTCCCCCGTGATGATGCTGACATTGTGGATCCAACGTGGCCTTTTGAGCAGCAGCTGGGGGAGCGCTTTCATCAGGGGGAGGAGGGGGAATGATGGGGTATTTGTCAAAAAGGGGAGAGGGGGGGTCGCACAAGTCTATGACTTAACCCGGGCCACCCAAAGGGGTCAGTGGTGGGCATTGGGAACACTGCTACTAGGTTTTAACCATAAAAAGGGCCCCGGGCCCTGTGAAGCCGGGGGCCTTTTTTAAATAAGACTCAAAATTCCCCAAACCATGAAATATGCGGGTTTTTTGCTTTTCAACTCATCAGAAAGGGGAAAAAATTTAAAAGATTTTAAAAATTTACCATCAGCCTGAACAGCACTTGCTTGTAAAGCATGAATTGCTGGGGAAAGGGATCATTTGGGAGAAAAAAGGCCACAAAAGGTCCTGGGCTTCAACCACCGGGGACCACTTCTGCCCCCGCCCCTTCCAAGCCCCAAACGGGCCCCTGCTTCCCAAAGTGCCGGGCAGCTCGGAAAGCACCATCCCCCCAATCCTTGAAATTTTGGCCCAAATTTCCCACCACCAGCAAAAAACCCGTCTACACCACCAGGGCCACCAGCCCGTCCACCCGCCAGCCCCTTTTGTTACCAAAGGGGTGGGAACCCTAAAAAAACATTTCACCCCAGGCCCCTCCAAACCAAAAAACCTGAAGTCGGCATTGCCAGGGTGTTGGCCCTTTGGGAAAAGCTGCCTTTTCCCCCTTGGTTTGGGCACGATGGGTTCTGGCCCCGCATTTTCCCCCGGAATGCCTCCAATATCAGATGCCGAGCAGGATTTCTTTTTCCAAAAAAGTTGTCCCTCCCCGGCCCCCCCAAAATTGCCCGAAAAGATCTCCAGGCGTTGGTTTTCATCTGTGTCCACCAAAGTCCTCTCATACCCCGACACTGGATTTGTAAGCCGGGCCCAAAGGCGTTAAAATTTTCACTGACTGCTCAATGGGTTTAGTTGGGGGATGACGTGCCCCCCCGTTTTAAAGGGGCTCAGTGGGGCACTCTTTTCCCCACTGCTGTAATTTGGGGCAAGCCCCGATCCCCAACCTTGCCCAGTAGGGATCATGTGCTAAGAGAAAAAACCCGGCCGTTCTGAAACCAAACAACACACAGGTCAAAAATGTGGACGGGGGTTTCGCACTCAGATCGACCAGTGGCTTTTGGGGGCTAAGAACCTGGGGCCAGGCAAAAGGGGGGGCGAAAAAAGGGAGAAATTCCTTGCCCCCTTAGGATCGGTAGACCCCAGTGCGGTTTGGGGGGCTGGGGGCCCCCAGGGGGGGTTGGGCCTGGGGGGCCCCCCCTACTGTACATGAAAAATTTTTCCGGATTTTCGTACATAAACGCGCCCATTTTACCAAATAATCCGTGTTCAAAACAGAACTGTATTGTGTGTACAAAAAA
>JAODAL010017678.1:0-76998 GCA_025379985.1 Phyllomedusa bahiana
TTTAAAAATTTATTCACAGCAGTCAAATGACATTAACAATCAAAAGATAGGTGGCTTCACAAATCAGAACTCCCAATGCTCTAGTTTTAATCCCCATGGCTAATTGTCTAATGAAACCTTGTACTTTGCAGAAAGTGAACCCCAATTCATTTTTATAGAGTTAAGCTGTTCAGTATTCCTGTCTCAGGATAGAGATATTCATGGACCCAAACCAACTGTAACCCAGGGCCCCAAATGGGTTTTCTAAAGATTTGTAGCATGAGACAGGATGAGGAAAGCTTTACCAGCCACAACTACTAAAAGCGGCAGAATGGAAGAGAAATGCTATCAGGTTCTGGAGAGAAAGGGAGGTCAGAATTGTGAATACCCACAACATAAACAGCGCATATGGGTATAAGGCGAAAGAAAGCCCTAAATCCATGTTTAAATCCTTCTTACAAAAATAGGGATCAAGAACAAAGTTGACTTTGGGGGGGAAGATGAAAGGTTTACTCCTTCTTTTCCAGAAAGTGTAGGCTGTAGGTCAAGGACCAGAAACTAAATGTAAGGTACCACTACAACTGTAACCATTTGTGTTTTAAGTAAAAAGATTTGAGTCAAGCCTGCAAGAATCTTAGCTTGTGCATCAGTGTCCCTTTTTATGCTGCTATACCACATTTCAAACCACCACTTTTCATAGTCATGCTGTGCTAACCTGCTTCCCCTGGTTTGATATTAGATTTAAGTTTGTCTCTGAGATTTTTTCTGTTATCTTTTAGTTTTGACCCAGACTATGTTTGGATATGCTTTAAACACACTCTAAAAGTCAGTCACTGCTCTCCACATGCCTGGGGGCTCTATGCAGTAAAGGACAAGAATATGTCTCTTTGCTGGGGGTTTCACCCCTAGGAATCCTACAATCACTGGAATGGGGCCCCGAACCTGGCCTTTACTGGCCTGTACAGGGGTTAAAGGGCTAAAATTTTAGAGTTTTGTGACTCTTTTTAATGATCAGTCTGAAAAAAATGTCTGGCTGCGGAAGCATATTTTAAACGACGGGCTTTTTTTTTTTTTCTGTTACACCCTTAAAAAAGGCTTTCTCAGTTATTAAAAATGTGGCCACCAAAAAAAATTGGTTTTAAATAAAAAAAATAGAATTCTCACATTTAATCCCATACAGTCTGCTGCTTCCTTTTGTGTTGTATTGAAATACCCCGAGCCCAATGTTTGGGCTGTCAGATGAAAAGGGGGTTTTGGCATTTCCCATAGCACAGTAAAGTAAATAGACCAAAAAGGGAAGCCAAAGTTGTCACAATGGAAATCGGGACCCGGGAAATCCACAATAGTTTTTCGTTTTTTTTTGGGAGCAGCTACAGCGGGCTACTCATTCGTGGACACTGCGAAAACAGGAGGGGCAGATCGCCATTGATGGAGTTCCTCTGGTGAGCGTTTTTCTTACTTTTTTCATTTTATACTGTGCACTTAAAAAGGGAAAAGGGGATAAAACTGTAATATAGCTTTTCAAAATTCTCACAATTGCTAAATTTTTAAATGACTGAAAAAGCCGTTTTAAAAAAATGGGTGCCTAACACCCTATTTCTTCATACATACAAAAGAAATAAAACAATGGGAGTCAAAGAGTTAAAGAAACTCTTGTTTCATTTTTAAAGCACAGGGGAATTTATTTCCTGCTGTAGCACCTCCTAGACACTTCCAGGAGTTTGGGGGACTTTTTTTTAATCGAACTACAAGATATTAATTCAGTGCTTCTGTTACAACTATGCAAATAAGACAGCATCCATACTTGTATAGAGTTATGCAAAAAAAAAATTTTTTTTTAAATTGTAAGTGAATTATAAATGAATAAAAAATACTAGAAAATTCCATAGAGAACGCAATTTCCCAAAAAAGCCTTCACATTAAAGTTCAGAATAAAATCAATTACTGACAGACTATAAAATCGGGCCCCCCATTGAAACAATTTTCTAAGTAAACAAATGGCGCATTAACAAACATTTTTTTTTTTTTAATTTAACTGCAAAATATGTTTAAAGCATATTGGTTTTTCATCTATTATGAAAAAAACTTAAAATATTCACTTGGGAATCCTACAACAAGAAATGCGCTGATGTATTGTAAAAATGGCACTTAGCCACTAGATAATCATTTAGCATATGTCCATTAAACATGTTTATATTATAAAGTTAAACGCAATCCAATGACTTGGTTTTATATGGATATTTGCTAGTGTATGCAAATGGGTGACTTTTAATGTTATGTTTAGGCAGATGCAGTCACTGTAATTTCAGAAGTAATGCCTTTGTTTGACAATACAACAAAAATGTTGCCATTAAAAGCCAAGAAGACGTTAAGACCGAGACAAAGGATTAGCAACATAATGCAGACTTTGAAGTGCAGATAATAAATTTTTGGGTTAATAGAAATATAGAGAAATACATTTTTCAGCCCAAAACAATACCCCGAAATTTTTTAAAAATTTAAAAAAAATTTATATAAAATTTTTAGTTTTTGTTTTTAAGCTAAAGGAGACATACCCCCCACTGTAAAAATTCACTTTTTTTTTATGACACATCTACTTTTGAGTTCTAATTCTAGTCAACAATATAGAAATATAGAAATTATCTCTATATTCATATAAGCCCACAACCATTAATACAATGAACACAATACCATGTCCCTACAGTACAGTGAACAAGCTTATTCAACAGCTTCGGCAAGTGCTTGTTTGTCCAACATCTTTCAATTCTTCCAGAGGCGTTCCATAAAACTCCTGGGCCTAAATGCAAAATCTTTAAATGGGTCCCACCTGGCTTGGGTCATTTTGGTGTCTTCTTTTGCTGAATAGGGCCCTTTGGGGTTCCCAAACTTAGGGGGCAGTAATGAAAACACCCCCTACACCCTAACTTATCTGATTCCTACCATACATATGCATGCTCATCTGAACATACATGTGTTTTGCACAGTAACAGTATATCAAGCTGCTGACAGATGTTACTGGAGTCAGCATATCTCCCTGAAAAAAAAACAGGATTGGTCAGTTAAAATGCAGCTCCTTGATCCATATCTCCCTCTGACATGTTCCATTGTGAGAGACTTTACAATTAAAATAGTTTGCTAGTGATAAGGTGACTAACATATTTCCCATCTTTGTTTGTGTGGTGTCCAAATTATAAATGAACTCATGATTGGATGTGCACATACATTGTCGAAAGAACAAGAGACATTTCCAAAAATTCTCCTTTATTAAAAGTTTGGCAAAAGTTTTTATAAGCTTCAGTGGCAGGAGTACTGTTATGCAAAACAGATAGTATATGTTTATTTGATAATACAATTTAATTATCATTTTAGAAACATTTTCATTATTATTCATTTATTATGACAATCGCCTCATTAATAATCATTAATGATCATCTTTTTTATTGGTCTGCTCATTAGTATTAAAACATGCCTCTAATTATTCTTAAAATCTGCTTAGTATGCATGACAAATGAAAACCAAAAATTGGAGCATGTGTGATATTTTTAAAACATAACTTTTACTAGTTTTACAAAAATTGCTAGTCATATCTCATATAGCTAACTGCCCAAAACAGTATCCAACGTAAACCAAAATAATACTATTACAGGCTTACCTATAGATGTTGAATTCAGGGTGATGACATAGAACAAAAATAAATGTCCCTGTATGTCCCTAAATAATCTGAACTTACCCTAATTTAACACGACAGAGCGTCCGCCACTAAAAGTTGCAACCCTGTACAGGTACCTAGCCCTATCGTACACAAAGCCCCTATTTCACCCTAACTAGAGTAAAGAAAGATATGTCCCAACTAAAGATGGGCGAATTTCTCAAAAATTCGATTCGCCGCGTTAGCCGAATTTTACAAAATAAGCAAATAAAACATTTCCTATAGTTAGGGTCTCCTTCCGTTGAAATTCCATACGCTGCATTTAAACAAATTGGTGTCACGCAGAAACTGGATTCAAACTACCACGTTTATACTTCATAATAAACTGCTTTGGAACTTTTTTAGATATTAATGATGAAGCTGATGGAGGTAGAATTGCCCTGGCCAAAAATGGTTTCAGGACGTTAGCAAACTGACTATGGAGGATTTCTCTATAGTACTTGAGTTTGTCCTCCCTCTCAGCAGCTGGAAAAAAGGCTCACATTTTGGACCGGTAGCGAGGGTCAAGGAGGGTGGAGAGCCAGAAGTCATTCCTCTGCCAGATGGTGACTATTCGGCTGTCACTAGCCAGGCAAATAAGCATGCTGCGGGCAATATGCGCAAGTGACTCTGAGGGACTCCCTGCCTCAATCTCCACTGTATACTGCCACGGTGCTTGGGGGTCATCTGCCTTGTCTTCCTCATCTCCATCTACCTCCTCTAGCTGCTCCTGCTCCTCCTCTCCTGTCACCTGGGTAGAAAAACCACTCATTTCACCAGACAATGCTTGTGTTCCAATGTCCTCCTCCTCCTCCAATTCAGTTCCCACCGGACTCATGTGGCCACGAGATGTAGTCGCCATGTCTCCAGTCCCCTGCCCAGACAGAATTTTCAGCATCTGATCCAGGACATGAAGCAGTGGAATGACGTTATTCATCCCGTAGTCCTGGTGACTGACAAATAGCATCGCCTCCTCAATCGGCCTCAGCAAACGGCAGGTGTCACGCATGAGCTGCCACTGGCTGACATCAAAATCACACAGGAGAGTACTCCTGTCCGTCTGGATCATCAAAAATTCGTTAATGGCCTTTCTCTGTTCATATAGTCGGTCCAACATGTGCAGGCTGGAATTTCAATGGGTGGAAACATCACATATCAGCGTGTGTTGGGGAGGCCGTTCTGCCGCTGCAACTCTAGGAGGGTGTTCCTGGCTTTGTAGGAATGGATGAAGTGCATGCATAGTTTCCTGGCCATTTTCAGAATCTTCTGAAGATCGGTGGAAGACTTCAGGAACCTTTTCACAACCAGATTGAACCCGTGCGCCATGCTGGGCGCTTGGACCATCCCTCCTCGGTGCAGCGTGGACACCATGTTCCTCCCATTGTCCGTCACCATGGTTCCGATTTGAAGTTGGCGCGGAGAAAGCCACACATCGATTTCTTGCTGCATGAAGCAGAGCAGTTCCTCCCCTGTGTGACTTCATTTGCCGAGGAAAGTCAGGTGTAGGACTGCGTGACACTGTTGTGCCCTACACATGTGGTATGATGGAGCAGCACTTGTGGAGGCTGAGATGGTGGAGGTGGTGGAGGAGGAGGCGGACATTGGCGCAGGAGCAGCAGTTTGGCAACCTGGAGGAGATAGCGGCGTCTCCTGTCCAAGTTGTTGGTGTGGCTGAGCAGGAAGCACATTCACCCAGTGGGCTGTAAAAGACATGTACTGGCCCTGACCGTAGTTACAGCTCCACATGTCCGCGCTGCCGTGCACCTTGGAAGAAACCGATAGGCTTAAGGACTGGCCCACCTTCTGTTCTACATATTTGTGAAGGGCTGCTACGGCCTTTTTCGAAAATAAATTACGGCTTGGGATTCTCCACCTCAGCTCGGCGGCAAGCCTATTAGTTCTCTGATAGTGCAGAGACCTACTCACTTGAAAGGAGTGGGGACTCGAATAGTTACCTACTACCTTGGACAGCAGAATCTGATCAGCTTCTGTGGACACCTTAAGTATGTTTGGACGCATACTGTTGTCTCTTTGCAATCGCCTCATTGAACGACTGCTTGTGATGCACTATAGTAAGCGATGAGCAGGGAATCTCAATCTGACATGGGAGATGAGATCCCCCTCGCCCACCAGGCAAAGACAAATCAGCTCCCTTCCTGCAGACGTGTGTGGATGCCAGATTCAATATACCCATGTCCG
This sequence comes from Phyllomedusa bahiana, assembly GCA_025379985.1. NCBI lineage: Eukaryota > Metazoa > Chordata > Amphibia > Anura > Hylidae > Phyllomedusa > Phyllomedusa bahiana. Next base: position 5,867 of record JAODAL010017678.1, read on the forward strand.
TGTCCTTCTCCGGTGTCTTAGCAAAAACATGCCTAACACCCGCCGAGTAGGTGGTTTTGCCGCCAACGCTGTCCACAATGAGTGCCACCTACTAACCAACCAGCTAACCCAGAGTTCGGTGGATTCCCCTGTGGCCCAATTACTTTTTCTTGAACCTGTGGAAGAGGGTCGTCTACCCTGGTGCGCGCGAGAATTTTTGGATTCGTCCGAAACCCGTCCTGCACCCTGATGGCTGGCTAGCCACGCAGCCTGAACTCCAACGGCCACACTACCCTAACCGGACTTTGCTTGCTTGTGGGGCCGCTGCCTGACGCGCAAGCTGAACCCCCCCTCGAAGCGCCTGACCGGATGCTTCCACCCGGTTTCCCCAAGTGCGAGTCGGGCTACATCAAAATGAATTCGATTTTTTTTGTTTGGATCTTCAAACTGCTGGTCCCCCCTCATGGTCCTTGTGTAAAAGCAGAGGCCCCTGCGCAAAAAATCACCCGAACTCTGTTGATTAACTGCAGGGCTCCAACTCACAAAGTAAGGAAAATCACAGAAACCAAAAAACCCTCTTATTAGTCACCTAAAATAAGAACTTTTATTAGAATAAATCCATTAAGGGCGAAATGTTAATGATCGGAAGTTTTTTTGCGCCCTGTTGTCCCTGGCCGAAAACGGCCACCACTCGAGCCAGATCCGAAGTCCCCTTGTCCCCCCGGAACCGCAGTGACTCCACGGGCGTGTTAGCGTCGCACAGCTTCTCATCTGGGCACACACTCAGCTACACGGCGCTCTGGGCAACCCGAATCTGATGGAATGACCGAGTGCGCGCGAGAGAGGCCACGGTGGGGTTAGCGTTGGCCGGGGCGGGACCGGCAGCCGACATTCGAAAGCTCGAGCACCAAAACGCAATCAGCATCGGACGGGTCACTAGCGGGGTGATTCGCGAGGCAATTGTGTTCGAGCCATGGGGCAGCAGCAGCTCACATCTCGAGCTGCCCAGCACAGAAGCGAGTCTAGTCTCGATCACATGGCCGTTCTGGGATCGAATGCATAGGGATATGTGGTCCGGGGGGGCGTCTAGGATGGTCAACTCGGATGATAATCGTAGCACATTCTGTACATAAGGACAGTTCACGTTGCTCTCGTCGATCTGTTACAAACAGTACACTGATAAATTTTGTGGAGTTGAGGACAGCACACGCACAATGGTTGACAATTAGGAAGCTGGAGTTACACTTTTGAACGGGACACGTCTTTGGGTGTGTTTGGGTGTTTTTTGTGGAGTCAATTGTTTGGTAGATGGAGTTATGAGTGTTAGGGTTGGTGATTAGTGTCTTTAGATTTCCGTATATCGTTTATATATAGGCGGGTTGCACAGGTTGGATGTGTGGGAGTACAGTTGGTGAAACGGATGCAGCGCAGGAAATTATTATAATGATTGTGAGGGCTGGATGTGTGATTCGTTTTGTGTCACGACACAGTGTATAGATAGATGTGGAAGTTGCAGTTTATGGTAGGAGGTTGTGAACATGGATTTTGAGTATGGAACGGTCGGTGTTGGGAATTTTGTTGTTTTTTAAATTTTTGTTGGAGTAAGAGAAAGACAGAATAGTAGGGAAGATTATGGTTTAGAGACTCACAATAGTGGACGGTGTTATTGGATTGAAGATGGCGTGATAGTATGCAGGAGACTATATATAGGAGGTTGATTTCTCTATGTTATCTATCTATATATCTATAGGTGGTGATAAAGGAGATGTGTAGGGAGGATATAAATGTGGCTGCTAGATGTAAAAAATTAATTGAATTTATGAAAGAACATACTGACACACACACTTTATGTTAATCATAGAGGGAGGATAAAATTTGGGGAAAAGGAGGAAAAGAAATTTTTTTGTTAGAAGAGAGTCTATGATATGAGGATATCTTAATATAGTTATAGGGATAATAGTTTCTCACGTGTGTAGTTTGTGTGTGTGTGGTTAGGTTAGACACAGAGATCAGGTATGAATACATACAGTGTGGAGATGGGGTGGGATACAGTCAGTAAAAGAGAGAGATAGATGTGATTCTGGAACAAAGTGAAGGTATGACAAGATTGGGGGAGTAATAGGTGAGGTGGTGAGAAAAAATGTGTATTAGGCGAGGTAGTTGGTGAGTGTGAAGAGTGGAGAGAGGAACTGTGTGGTAGTTGAGGTGAACTTGGAGGAGATACACAAGAGACAAGTGAAGTAGAGAGAGATATTAGCAACGGAGCAGGTATGTGGGTGTTTGGGTAGTTTTGTAGAGTGGATACAATCATGGAGATATAGCTTCGTATACTATTTATGGTGGGTCACATACTGTGATAGGATCGGAGCAACTATCATGATGAGTGTAGAGACGGTTTAGTGGATGAGTGAATACATTGTGGAAGACGGACAGATGCGAGGACACACATTATAGTGGGTGATAGCACTGAGGTCGAAATAAGAGGGTTTTAACATATGAGTGAGTAAAGATAGAGGGACATAAAAAACGTTAGAGAGAGGAGACGAGATTATGGTGTGCGTGTGGCGCGTTGGTGGGGGGAGGGTTAAGAATTAAGATTATGATCGGCTGAAGAAGATACAGTACAGATGGGATATCTATAGGGGAGAAAGTGGTGTTGGGGATTAGGAAAAGATGTTAAGGTTGTGGGGGGGGGGTGTGTGGTAATGGACATGGTAATCTGTTGTAGTTGTGAGGTACACTAGGGAGAAGTATATATCTATACATATGATACTCTCTATATCTGGTGTATTAAATGGAAATGGAATTTATTGATGATCAGGGATTGAGCAGGACAGTCTTTTTATAGAGGGTATGGAGTTTGATGGTTTTGGTTGGGGTTTAAGTGTGAATAGGGTATGTTTTGTGTGGTATAATAATTGGTTTGTTATGGTGGGTTTGATGTAAATTAAATATTTGGGCGGTAGTTGTAATTGAGAGCGCGAGAGAGAAAAATAGATAAAGAGTATAAATAATTGAAGCAAAGCATCCGCTATCCAGAGTAGCCACCGTAATTAATACCAACAATTGCACCGCTATTCTCAAACAGATCTTTTCTGGCCACGTATTTTAACTTTAAATTGTGAATCTGTCCCCGCACCCCCGTTTTTCATTTGATTTGGGTTAGAACTTCAAAAAGGTTAAAATAATGTTTGAGGCGATTTGCCGTTGGCTATCGAGAATCGATCGATAGTCGCCGCTTTGATCGAATAAGAGTTTTTTTTTCGAATGAAGCTTCGATGTGTTACATTGCGCAGTAAACCATAAAGTCCCCCCCCAATGGGAGAGCACCAACACCTCCCATTAATTACAACCAAACAAGGCTGAAAGACGAAGATAACTTCCACCAACAAGAGGATGTCCAAATTGATAAACGTGGTTACATCTTAGGCAAACAAGCGCTATGTTTTTTGCGGTAAAAGTCCCACAGAAAAAAATCACAGCCATTTTTTACTATTCCCCCTGTCCCCTGTACCCACACCTGACCCTTAAAACCAGCATCGCACCCAACAAAATTAAAAAAAGTGCCAGAAAAATGGCAAATGATTTTGAGACCACATTTTAACTTTGAACCTGGACGATTGAAAAATCCCTTGTCCCCCCCCCCTGTAAACCAAGCAGTGAACCCCCCTAAACCGCAATGGACCCCACCACCAAATTCTCTCCACTCAAACCAAAACAACAAACGGAAGGAGGGGATATCTCTCATACTAGAAGAGGAGAGATTAATGGGGGTCCATGGCAGGTTTGCCCCCATGACCTGATTCCAGGAAACAGGTGATTCCAGATGCCAGTTTTCCAGGTTAAAGCATGAGTCGAAAGGCCAGGAACCGTAGAGGCCTCTGGCACTTTTTTTTAAATTTTGTGGTGAATGCAGGTTTTAAGGTCCCAGGGCGTGGTACAAGACAGGGAATATAATATGGCTTGGACTTTTTTTACTGGTGACTTTTTAGAACCCTAAGGTGGGTTTGCGCTAATTAGTAACCAACCGTAATCCATTTTTGGTAGGGAGGTGACACAGGTTGGATGTTAATTTCAAGCTTGATGCGGCGGGCACGAGAGTTTGGGGTAATAAGAAGTTTGTGTGCTCTCCCCAATAACTTTAATGGTCGCATCGGCATTATCGAATTGCCACCAACTATCGAAAAAACCACCGTATCGATACGCCGACTATCGATCGATCACCGATAGCCCAACGCAATCGCTCAACACTAATTATAAACGCATGTAAAAGAATTAACCATTCAAATGAAAACGGTCGGACAAGTTCAAAACTAAAGTAAAAGTGGCAGAAAAAGAGCTGATGGTGTTAACTAAGCAGGGGCTTTGGCATCCCGGCTAGTGGGCGCGTGAGAGGCGAAGCCGCGTTGCTCCACATTGTATATCTGGGGAGAGTGGGTAGGGTGGGAGTGGATCGGGGTGCCAAGAAAATCTAGGCTCTCAGCCCCATATCTATACTCCATGGGAGATGATAAAAAAATCGTTGTTTTATTTCAGGTAAAATATTAATCAGAAAATTAGACCAAAAGCCTTTCCTAAAAACATAGCGACAATCAAAATCCCTAACAACAGTGTTTTTTTCCCGCCGTCACCGTGCTTCATTACCAGAATGGGAACAATATTTTGGAAAATTGGACGGGAAAATACAGGAAAGATCAAAATTGCTGAAAGCCACCGGGGGGCGCCTCATTGGGTCGGCGTAGAACCAACCATCAAAATAGAGGTGGGAGGCTGAGGGTCAGGGAACCATTATAACCTATGGAGATAGTATTGTACAAATGTGGAGGAAAGAGTTAGAAAAGTCCGGGAAGCAAGTTTTTTTCTAAAGACACAAGAAAAAAGCAGAAAAAGAGCTGATAGTTGAAACTAGCGGGGGCTTGGCATCCCATGGTGCCGGAGATACAGTGGGAAGGCGCGCGAGATGTGCGCGAGAGAGAGATCCATTTGTAGTCTATGACAGATTGGCAAAGAAAATCTCAAAAGCTCTCTATCCCGTGCGGCAAGGCAAGTATTAGTAAAATAAATCGTTTGGTGAAATTAAGTGTAATAACATCTCGTTAAAAACTAAAAATCTTCACAAACATACATTCTCAAATAACTTTACTAACGCGGGTTTTGTCCGCCGTCACGGCCTACATCAGGAATGTGGGGAAATTGTAAATTATCTCTATGAGAAAACAAGTAAGTCCAATATCACAGAAGCCACTTCTCATTGGTCGGCAGAAACCAACCAATCAAAGAGATAGGAAGCGAACAGTGAAACCCATAAATAACCCATGGGAAAAAAAAAAATAGTAAATTGTGAACCAATTTCAAAATGGGAAAAGGTGGGATAGTTTTTTTTTTTCAAAAATACGTAAAAAAAAAAGGCAAAAAGAGCGATTGGGTGAGACCCAGGTGGTGTGCCGCGCGAAAGAAATTCCCAACAATCATATGTAATTGGGGCGTCTCATTTTTTGAGAGGAGCAAGAAGGCGCGATAGAAAGGGCGCCCTATAAAGTTTAATTTACTTGTCTATGGGTGAAAATTTTCTAATTACTGTGGATTTTGGTTGTGGGGGAAAGAAGGGGGCCATCCTGCTTAAGCCCAAACACCGTTTGGAAGCCTAACTTTATCTCCAAGAGTTTTTCTATGGGAAAAAGAAAATCCAAAGCTCAAGTCTCTCTCTATATAGAGAGGAGAGAGTGATGGGCGATGATGTGGGCTGTTAAAAGAGAGGCGCGAATTTTAAGAATTTGGACATAAACATGGGAAGAGCGAGCCGACGCCTTTATGGGTTTCTAATGCAATCTATAATAAAACTTTAAACATGCCCCAGCAAATCTAAAGGATAAACCCCCACGAAGTTTATGTAACCAATTAATTCTCCTTATAATAAAATTGGAACAAAAATGGGGGTAAACGAAAATAAAACTAAAAATATGGAAATCAAGAAATATCATTTTGGAGCGAGAGGGGGACGGGGGAGGGGTTAGGTGGGGGGGTGTGGGTGGGGGAGGGGCGGCGGCTGGAGCAGCGAGGCGGCAATATTTTTCCTCTAATTTTTGAAAGATCCACTTTTTCAATAACATTTAATCATTTTAGACAACTTTATAATTTATCTTTTTATTAAATGAAATAATGTTTCTAGACAACTGCGCGAGAGAGATTTTATTCGTGTACGTGGAGGAGTGACGCGCGGATGTCGACCGAGTAGCAAATTTGTCCCATTCCATTACTCTACGCTCACTTCCCCCCATCCACGGGCACCAGGCGGTGCACTGAGTAGAGGAGAGGGGAGGTTTTTTTGCCTGTGTGTGTGTTGTAGGAGGGCACTTTTATCCAACTAGGCTGCACCTGTCGGAGCTTTTGTTTTTACCCTGCAATGCGACCTCCTCTTGGGCCAAGCCCCGCAGACATGCATGCTTTGGAGTAAAATTCGAAATTTGGTTGTGCCCCCCCCCCCAACGCACACAGACCGGCCCCTCATCACGCCCCCCTTCCATGTTAGGTGGCAATCCCGAAAGGTGGAAGAAAAAAGTTTGCGCCTAACACCTCCCATCACTGCGTCAGACAGGGATTCCGATCGGGGGTGGTGCCGTTTTTCGCCAGACAACAGACGCAACCCCCCCGATTCCCCAATTACATTTTCGCCCTTAAGGTTATTCCTAATAAAAAGTTATAGTTTTTAGAAGAGGTTTTTCTTTTTTTGATCTTGTGATCCCCACTTTTGGGAGGTGTGGAGCCCCCTTGTAGAGAAATCCAACAGGTTTTCGGTGATTTTTTTTGTCAGCCTCCTGCAAACCAAGGGAACCATGAAGGAAGGAAACCAGCAGTTTTTTGGAAATCCCAACAAAAAATCGATCATGGATAATCCCGATTCGCGACTGGGGGATCGGCGCGGTGGAAAGCAAACGTCAGGAGAAGAGGGCGTACCCCAGCCCTTGCGGACAGGCAGCGGCAACAGCCCAAGCAATCCGGTAAGTGGGTGCCAGGAAGTCACCAAGGGTATGCAGCAAGGCGAGGTCGGATTCCCTCAAACCACAGGGTAAGACGAACCCGCCTTCCACAGTCCAAGAAAGTAAATGGCACAGGGGATTCCAACCGAATTTAAAGAAAGTGTGAGTGAGCCCTCTCAGGTGGAGCGTTTTGGCGCATAAAACCAACCCTTCTCGGGCGTGGTGTGCGCGTAGAGGTTTTGGCAAGACACCGGAGGAAACCGGAACAGGGTATATTAAATCTGCCCCTCCCCACCCCCTGACAGAAGGAGCGTTTGCCCCCTTTTGCCCATCATCTCCCCGGGGGGGCCCCTGTCCCCCCAATCTCCCTGCTTCATCGCTACTTCCAATGGTAGGCCCAGCAGCCCCCGTTTTCAATGAGGCCGATTGCATTAGAGTACAACAGAAAAACAAAATGCTCCAAACCATAACAAGTCAGAAGCTTGAACCGCCCTTTTCCCTTTCCAATTTTGTACTCTTTCAGGTCCCACCCCTTTTCCAGAGGTTTGATGAGGCGTGTTGCGCGATCGAGGTCATCAGAGAACAGAATGGCCTTGCCCGACTGAGTGAGAATCCCAAGTCCACCGAAATTTTTTTTTCGAAAAGGCCCGTCTCTCTATCTACCCTCCCACAATATGTTAGAACCGAAGGTGGGGCCATGCCCCCTTAAGCCTTAATCGGTTTTCTCCATAGGGGCCAACTGCATTAAGCCGCGAACAAAGGGTGGGAGCCTGTTTAACTACGGTCCCAGGCCAGTTACATGGTTCCCCTTTTACAGCCCACGGGTGAATGTGCTTCCCTGCCCAGCCCAGGCGCAGCGCGAGGCGCCGCGCTCTATTGGAACTCTCTCTATAGACCCGCCCCGCTACTCGGCCGGCCAGGTTGCCCAAACTCGCTCCTTAGCCAAGTCCCCCCCCTGCGCGCGCGAGCGCGCGTACCCACTCACTCAGCCCCACAATCTGCTTCCACATACACCACAGTTTAGGCACAAACATTCCCACGCAGTCCCCTACAAAGCAGCACTTTTTCCCCTCGCAAATGAACACACACAGGGGAAAGAAACTGCCTTCCCGCGTCATGCATTGCACAAGAAATCGATGTGGGCTGTCTTCTCCGCGCCCTCAACTTCCAAATCGATACCATGGTGGACAGTCAAGGGGAGGAACATGAGGTCCCACACGCTGCAACCGAGGGAGGGAGGGTACCAAGCCGCCCAGCAGGAGGTGGCGCACGGTTTCAACCTTGGTTTTGAAAAGGTTCCTGAAGTACTTTCCACCCGATTCTTCCAGAGAAGTTTTTTCCTGAAAATGGCCAGGAAACCACGTATGCAATCACTTCATCCCATTTTTCCTATCGCAAAGCCAGGAAACACCCTCCGAGAATTGCCAGCCGCAGAAACGGCCTTCCCCCCAACACAACAGCCAAGGGATTATGTGAGTGGGTCCACCCCAATTGAAATTTCCAAACCACCGCACAATGTTGGTCACCGACAAATATGAAACAGAGGAAAGGCCATTAACGTAATTTTTGAAGATCCAGACCAGACAGGAGGTGATGGGCGCGGACCAGCCGTGGTAACTTTTGATGTCAGCCAGTGGCTACCTTGCGGTGGACAAACCTGCCCGTTTGGCTGAGGCCACCCAGGAGGCTATGCCGTTTTTGAGGAAGTCGATGCATTTGTCAGTCACACCGGAACTTAGTACGGGAAGAATATAACGCATTCGGGGTGGGGGCGGGGGGGAGGCCTTCCACTGCTTCCGAGTCCCCCCTGGGATCAATTCGTTGCGCGCGCGTCTGTTCTGGGCAAAGGGACTGGAGACATGGCGACCTACATCTTCCGTGCCACATGAAGTCCCCCCGGGGGGGGACTGAATTGGAGGAGGAAAGGAGGACATTGAAGCACACAAGCAATTTTCCGGGAAAAATAAGTGGTTTTTTTTCCTACCCAGGGACCAGGAGAAGGGAAGGGTAAGCAGGAGCAGCTAAAAGGAGTAGATGGTCGTGACGCGTGCGCTGCTTAAGCAGAGAAACCCCCAAGGCAAAACCGTAACATAAATACATGGAGATTGAGGCAGGGATCTTTTCCCTCAGAAGTCACTGCGCATATTGACCTGGGCGGCAGCCAGCCAAGCTTATTTGCCGCTAATTGACTAGCCAAAAGTCACCATCGCAAGAGGAAAATGACCCTTCCCCCTTGGCCACCTCTCTGCGCGCTCGCTCGCGCGTAAGTCGCGCGCGACCCTACCTGCGCGCGGCGGTAGGCCCAAAAGGTGACCTTTTTTTTCCAGCTGGCCTGAGGGAGGACAAAACTCAAGAACATAGAGGGAAACCTCCCATAAGTCCCCCCCCCCCCCCCCTCATTTTTTCTAACGTTCCCTGAAAAACACAGAAGAGATGTCCAGGGGCAATTTGCCTTACCTCCAGTGCGGCAGGCGCCTTCGGCATTAATACCTAAAAAAAAGTTTCCAAAGCAGTTAATATGGAAAGTATAAAAAAGTGGTAGTTGTGGAATCCAGTTTTTTTCCTGCGTGACCGACAGAATTTTTGTTTTTTAAATGCAAGCGTATGGGGAAATTCCCAACGGAAAGGGAGACCCCAATACGATAGAAAAAGAAGTTTTTATGTGCTTTATTTTTGTAAAGTCCCGCTAACTCGGCGAATTCAGAATTTTTGAAAAATTCGCACACAATCTTTTAGGTTGGGGACAATCACTTCTTACTCTAGTTTAGGGTGGCAAAGGGCTTTGTGTAAGATAGGGCCTAGGAACCTGTAACAGGGTTGCCTACTTTAGGGCGGAGCCCCCTGGTCGGGTTAAAATTAAGGGAATTCAGAGTTGTTAGGGAAACCAATACAGGGGGACATTATTTTTTGTTCTAGTGGGTATCCCAACACCCTGAAATTTCAACATCTAATGAATCCTGAATATATTTATTTTGGTTTACGCAGTTGGATACTGTTTTGGGTGCAATTAGCTTAATTTGAAATAGAACTACAATTTTTTTTTGTAAAAACCTAGGAAAAGTGTTAATGTTTTTTTTAAAAAATAAGCCCACACAATGCTCCCAATTTTGTTTTTTCATTAGTCATTGGCAACTAAGACCCAATTTAAAGAATTAAGGTAGAGGCTGTTTTTTAATGATGCAATGAGCAAGACCAATAAAAAAGGTTGATCCAATTAATGATATTAATTAGGCACGAATTTCAATAATAAATGAATAGCGCGCTAGGAAAAAGTTTTTCTAAAATGAATATTTAAATTGTGGAGAAATGTGGGGGCAAAATTTACATTACTATCGTTTGCAATAACTAGACTCCACGCCAGCCCACCAGAAAGCCTAATACAAATCTTTGCCAAAACTTTTTAATAATGGAGAAATTTTTTGAAGATGTCCCCCCCCCCCCCCTTGATCCTTTTTTTTTATCGACAAGGTAAATTGTGGCACATCCAATCATGAGTTTTCATTTTTAATTTTTGGACACACACACTAACAAAACAAAGGAGGGAAAATTTTATGCTCCTTATCAACTACAAGCAAACCTAAATGGGTAAGTGTAAAGTCTTGCCTCACAATGGAAAATTCCCCCAGAGGAGATATGGATCAAGGAGCTGCATTTTAACTGACCAATCCTGTTTTTTTTTTTTTCAGGAGATATTCCGACTCCCATAAAAAAACATCTGTCAGCAGCTTGATACTGTTTACCTGTGCGATCACTCTCTATAGCTCTGATAGATAGTGAGGCGGCGGCTGCGCGAGTGCGCGAGAGAGTGTTAGTAAATCAGATAACTTAATAGTGGGAGTTATGCAGTAATTATTCTACTGAAAAACCCGAAGCCCCCGAGGAAGCCCAAAGGACCCCATTTCCCACAGCACAAAGAAAGGACACACCAAAAGACCCAAGCCATTGTGACCGCGAGATGTATTAGCGCGCTCATTTTGCAATTTACTGTGTGCGCGCGAGTGTGTGGTTTTTATGAAACGACCTGGAAGAATGAAAAAGATTTTTGACAAACAAGCCAACTTGCCCCCCGAATAACCGTTAAATAAGCACTGTTTTCACCCTGTCACTGTAATGTGTTACGGTATTGTGTTTTTTTTCATTGTAATTAAGATGGTTGTGCCTGTTATTTAAAAAAAAATAAGATAATTTCTATATTCTTATATTGTTTTTGACAGAATTAGAACTCAAAGTGAGAAGTTCCACCACCAAAAGGGCTGGAGGGGAGAAGTGATGGGTGGCGAGGATATTGTTTTTCAGGGGACGGGTATGCCTCCCTATTAGCTTTTAAAAACAATATCCCAAAATTTAATATTTTTTTTTTTTTAAGTAAAACACTGTCGCAATTGTAAATAAGGACTATAAAAATATTCTCTAAATATTCTCTTTATAATACACCAACCAATTTTTATATTCCTTGGCACTTCAAAAGTGCGCGCGGGCGCGTGCGGGGGTTATGTGTGCTAAATCCTTTGTCCCCGGCCACTTAACGTACCTTTCTTGGCGTTTTTAATGCAAAAAGGACATTAGAGAGAGGTGTTTTAGTAATTTCCCGCATAGTACATAAGCAAATACTTTTCCTGAATATTAAACAGTGACTGCATCCTGCCCCTAAACAATAGACATGAAAAGCCCACCCATTTTGGCATACACTAGGCCAAAGTATCCATGATTTAACCAACCATTGGATTTTGCGTTTTTAAATTATAATATAAACATGTTTTAAGACATATGCCTAAATGATTATCTATGGCAAGGTAGTGCCAAATTTTTACAATAACATCCAGCCCGCAAATTTCTTGTTGTAGGATTCCAAGCTGAAAATAGTTAAAGCTTTTTTACATAATAACCCTTGAAAGAACAATCCAATTACTTCCAAACAAAAGATTTTTGCATGCCTTAAAGAATATAACAAAATGTTTGTAATTGCGCCATTGTCTTACTTAGAAAAATGATCATACCTGGCTTGGAGCCCGTTTTACTCCACCACCCCCCGGGTCCCGTAATGATTATTGGATGGAAGCGGTGTGGTGGAACTGTAAGTGTGCTGAAAGGCCCTTATGGGAAAGCAGTTTTCCTTCGTGAGAGCAATTTTCCCTAGTATTTTTTTTATTCATTCTATAATTCCTTAGAGATTAAAAAAAAAATTTTTTTTTTGCATAACTCTATACAAGTAGAGAGCTTCCTTATTTGCATAGGTTGTACAAAGCACTGGGGGGGGGGGGGTCGGGGGGGTAATAATATCTGAATGATTCGATAAAAAGATCCCATCCAAACCCCTCCCCTGGAATAGTTCCCGCAGCTGATGAAGGTTGCTAACAGCAGTGGTAAAATAATCTCCCAACTGTGGGGCCTTAATAAAAGATGAAACATAGAGTTATCTCTATAACTTCATTTGACACCCCTTTTATTAATTTTCTTTTGTGTGGGTAATGTATGAAAGAGAGAGAGAAGGGGTTATGGGGGGAAGTGGGGCCACCCATTTTTTTGTTTTAAAAAAAAACGGCGTTTTTTTCATCCATTAAAAGAAAATTAGCAAATGCTAGGAATTTCTGAAATAAGCTATACTTACCATTGTGTTCACCCTGGTCCCCTCCCCCCCCCCATTTTACCAAGTGCACTAGTAATAAAAAAATGAAAAATGCGGGTATTAACGCCACCAGAAGAACTCCCGAGCGCCGAGTGCCGGATTCTGGCAAAAACCCGGGGGGTCCGGGGTCGGGTGGTGTGATGATAACGCACCACAGAAAAAAATGAATAGCCAGCTGGAATCTGCTCCAAAACGGATACGAAAAAACTAATTTAGTGAGAAATTAAAATCCAGCACTCCAAGAAGATTTCCCAAAGGTGGTAGCAAACTTTGGCCCCCTTAGTCCTTTTTTGGATCTATTTACTTTGAACTTGGCCTTTGCTATGAAGTGCCATTGACCCTGTTATCCATCAATTGGTAATGCACAACAAATGGTCTCGGAGGAATAACAATACATAACACAAGAAAAGAGAAGCAAGCAGCCACTGGGAAATAAGGGATTAAACTGATGGATAAATATCTATTTTTTTTTATTTTAACACAAGTACGGAGAGTGGATTGGCCACATTTTTTTTTAAATAACCGGAGAAAAGCCCTTTTATAAAAGGAAGTGAGTAACAGAAAAGAGGAAAAAAAGCTGGCCAGTTGAAAAATTATGCTTCCGCAGCCAAACCCATTTGTTGCAGACTGGCCCCTACAATAACAGAGCCTACAAAAGAGCGTAGGAGTTTTCCAGTCACTTAAAACCCCCTGTACAGCCATAAAGCCCCAGGTGCGGGTGGGCCCCCTGTGTTGTGTGTATTGTTCCAGTTGATTGGTAGGATTCCAAGGGGTGGAAAAAATCCCGCAAGCAACAGAGGAGAACAATTTTCCTTGTTTTCCTTTTACTGGGCATAAGCCCCCAGGCACATTGTGGAAAGCAGTGGACTGGACTTTTTAGAGTGTGTGGTTTAAAGCCAATATCCAAACATAGTAACCCGGGTCCAAAACTAAAAGATAACAGAAATAAAATCAAAAGAAACAAACTTTTAAGGCTTCTAAATACAAACCCAGGGAAGCAGGGTTAGCACAATCAGGGGGGGGAGAAGCAGACCCCCTATTGACAAGTGGTGGGTTTTTTGAAATGTGGGTAAATAGCAGCATAAAGGGTAAAACAACTATCCACAGGCTTAAGATTTTCTGCAGGCCCCTTGACATGGCGGCGAGTACTTTTTTACTTTAAAACCAACAAAATGGATTCCGAGTAGTTAGTGGGAATCCCTTACATTTAGTTTCTGGTCCTCTGAACCTACAGCCTACCCAACTTTTCTGGAAAAGGAAGGAGTAAAACCTTTTTTCCATCATCCCCCCTCAAATGTCCTAAACCTTTTGGTCGCCTTGGATCCTAAGTTGAATGTTTAAGAAGGCACTTTTCCAAACATGGGATGTTTAGGAGTTTTCACTGCAGCCTTCATACACCAATCCGCCTTTAAACCTGGTTTGTGGGTCTTCCACAAATCTGACCTCCCTTTTCTCTCCAGAAAAGAACCCGGAAAATAGCAATTTCTCTTCCCCATTCCTGCCCCTTTTTTATATTTGTGTGGCCTGGTAAAGGCTTCCTCCGACCCATCCTGGGTCCTCCATATCTCTTGCAGAACACTTTTACAAAAACCACCATTTGGGGGCCCTGGGTTTGCATTTATTGGGTTTTGTGGGCCATGAATAATCCTCTATCCTGAAGACAGGAAAACTGAACATCTAGTGCTATAAAAATTGGCGGCGAGTGTGGGCACTTTCTGCAAATAACAAGGTTTTCATTAGACAATTAACCAGGGAAATTAAAAACTAAGCAATTGGGAAAGTTTCCGATTTGGTGAAGCCAACCATCCCTGTGTGTTGAGTTTTAATGTCCCCCATTTTGACTGGCTGTGGAATAAAAGAAGAATAAATTGAAGCCCTTAACCTTGCCCTCAACAAACAGAGTTTTCTACATACAGTCGCGAGCGACCGCGCATAATCACCAAAAAAGTGCTGCCATAAAAATATCAAGTGGCCAGAAAAACGTGGTTGACAACACTAACGATGTAACAAGGAGATAATATATTGTACACATGAGATCCTAATACCCTTCTAGTTTTTTTTAAAAACTGCCCTATTCACTTTTGTCGCGAGAGAGGCGAGGGCGGGCGAGGCGGAAAGCGGCGCGATTGAAGGGGAGCCTATTTTTTTGATTACTGCGGTAGGTTTTTTACTATTTTCCTCTTTAGTTTAGATATTGAAAATCCCTTTTCCAAAGTTGGAGTTTCAACACCTTACATGCTATGGGGAAGGACTGCGTGTTTTTTGCCCATTGTAATCTTGGTGCAAATAAGAAACCATAAATGCGAGCGCGAGCGAGTGCGAGCGCGAAATAGACTATCACATTAACATAATGTTTTAATAAATTAACTTAGATCAATTTAGGTAAAGTAATTATCCTCTGGTTCATCAATTTCCCCTGGTCAGTAGATTAATGGTTTTTATGGGAGGTTCCTAATTTTTGTTACAAATATTAAGTATAGTATGTTAATTGTTTTTTTGGACTAAGAGAGAATTGGGGAAATTAAAAAAAGGAATTTTTTGCCATGTCATCTTGGCGGAATTTTTTGCCCTTTGGTTTTTGGTCCCAAATTTCACTCTTTTAGGTAGGGGAGACAGCACAATTAGGTGTGGCTTGGACCTCCATCAGGGTGGATGTCCTGCGGTTTTGTAGGACCCAGGACACAAAAGCCTTAAAAAGAAAAGAAATGAATAACAAAAGAAACCAGTATAGCGCGTGGGAGCCCTATGCTTAAACAATTGCACCTATTGAATTTTTGGACGCCACCTGCCCCACAGGCAATAACTATTTTTTTTCATTCAAAATTTTGCAAATTTTTTTTTAACCCCCCCTATAAGCCCACAGACAGTTTTTGACCTCCATGAACAAGCCCCCATTTTTTAAAACTGACAGTTGTCAACTTGGAAAAATTTTCTATACTTTATTTGACTAGCCATGTTATTTTTCAGGGGAAGTTTTTCTTTGGCACCAAATGAGCTTTAAAGGTGTTGTCCTCTTTTAACATTGATTCCAATCCCTACCTCTAAGTCCCTAGTGTTTCCCTTTGTTTCCATTTTGAATTCCTAAAAGGGCCGTGTTTCTTGTTGCGGGCCCATAAAAGCCAGGCCTATAGCTAAAAACCAGTGCTGTAGCAGCCTAAATAGGAGAGATGAAATCAGGATCACGTAAGATTATAGGGACCCTAAGGAGCTGAAAATGCAGCCCATACAAGAGGGATATCTCAGACTAGTAAGGAGTAAAACTGGGTTTTAAGAAACATATATGCAAAGTGGACTTGTTTTTATCGCAAGACCTACATAAAAAGAGCAACCCCTTTTGTATCCCCCCAAGACAACCCCTGTATGAAGGTGTTATGAATTATTAAATTATTAATATTATTATTATTATTATTATTTTATTTTTTAATAGTAGTAAGTAGTTAGGATAATAATTAGCAGCGAATTTTGGGTCCACTTAAAATTTTTGTGGAAAAAAAATAATAAATTATTGTCATAAAAAATTGGAAAAAAAGGGGAGGGTCATTTCCCAGGTTTCTGCCGTGTAATATAATTTAGTATTGTCCACACAAAAATTAGTTTATATCCCTAGCCACAAAGCCATTGGAACTACTAGGTTGGCACAATTTTTTTAAAATGTATTATTTTAATTTTGTAGGGCACTTTGAATTCCAACCACAAACCAAGAAGTAAAGGAATCGCCACCCTACAATTGTTTTGGAGCCTCCATTTTCCATTAACATATTTTTTTAGGCACCGTTGCAAGTTTGTGCGGGGCAAGCTCCAAGTGACAAAACTTAAATAAAAAACTACCCCGTAAAATGAGACCCCCATATTGAAAAAACTGACATACCCCAGATTTAAGGTGCATATAAAGAGGTAAGTTAATTGAGAAATATAAGACCCCCCAACAGGTCTTTCAAACTAATTTGAGAGAGAGAGGTCACAAGTGGTCAGGGCAGTGTAGAATAAAACGCAGGAAGCACTATTTTGGCTTTAGGCGTAACAGAAAGGTCTTGGTAGGGCCATTTTTACAAAGCCCCCCAAAAAGTTAACCAGAACACAGGGGAAATCCTTGCGTGGAAGTGCCCATCCCAGTCTTGAAAAGTTAACCACCAGCCCCAAGAATCTCACAACTCAAGTTTGTAGTTGGCAAGTTTTTGGGGGCACAGGTATGCCACAGGTTTTTTTTTTTTTAGCATTGGCACATAAAAAAGTAGAGAAAAAAAAATATCAGGCCCCCCGCTTATTAGTTTTTTTGGCTTTCATTTTTTGCAGTGTTTGCAAGTTACAGGGTTGGAATGACCCTTTAATAAACTTTACTATACGACCAGTATAAACAATTGCAATTAATATAAAAATTTTAATATAGTTTTTGAGGGAGGGAGGGGGGAGGAGGTTTTGTGCCTTTTTTACCAAAGAAAATGTGTTTCAATAAAAAATTTATGTTGCACAGTTTCCCATAGTTTACAACTTTTTTTTTTATTTTTCAGTATAGAGGGAGCCAATGAAGGCTTTGGTTTTTAAGACAGGATGAGCTTGCCATTTTTATTGGGTAAACCATAAGAGGTGGAAGTTTTTGGGGCTTGATTGATTTTTTTTATCAAGGTTTTTGGAGGTGTTTTTTTTTTGGAATAACAAAAATACAGGGCAATCCTGCTAACAATTTTTTTTTTATTTTTTTTATAGCGGTCTACCCGGGCAGTATAAAAATGGAAACATGCCTATTTTTTACTCAGCAGGTCCGAAGAGAGCGAGTGCGCATACAACAAACCCAAATTTTGTTTTTTGTTTTTTTTTTTTTTTTTTATAGTTTTTATTGCTTTTACACAATATATAAACACTTTTTTTTTAAAAGAAAAGGAGAAAAAACAACGTTTTTTTTTTTTGCATTGCCATATGTCGAGAGCAAACCATTGTTTATTTTTCCATTGTATAGAGCCCAAGGTTGCCTGGCTGGTGTTTTTTGCAAGATGGAATTGTTTTTTGTTATGGGTTTTATTTTGATAAATAAATTTGTTGGGGAAAAAATAGGGGTTTTTTGGAGCGCCTTTAAATTTCTATTTTTTTGGGAAGGCAAAGGGTTGAAAAATATACTGCAAGACCTAGTTAGTTGGTTTTTTTTTTTATTTTTATCTATAACAGCACACAGTGCAGTTTACATGAATTCATATAGTTTTTTTACGTTGCAGTGCTTTTTAAAAAAAAAGTGATTTTATTGTGTTAAACAATATGCATTGCTATCGTCTGATAGCCACAACTTTTTTATTTTTCCATATACAGTACAAAGCTGTGTAAAGGCTTTTTTGCAGGACAAACTGACTTTTTTTGGCACCATTTTGTTGTTTATATAAGTTTTTGATCGTCTTTTATTCCATTTTATGTGCTGGGGAAGAACAATTTGCAGTTCCATGACTTTTTTTTTGTTACAGTGTTTACCGTGCGGGTTAAATAACATGACATATATATAGGGTAGGTCATTACACATGTGGCAATATCAAATGTGCATACTTTATTTTTTCATTTTTTGGGGCAATTGGCATCTGGAAAGGGAAAAAAGGCAGTGTACGTGTTTTTATTTTATTTTTTGTGCTTGTGCTTACTTGATTTTTTTACTTTTCCCCATAAAGAATTTGTCTCAGTGATCTTTAGATCACTGTTTCAATGGAGAGCAGTACACAACAGTTGTGCTGTGTACTGCTCTTTGTGGAAACTGTTAATTACTATGCCCAGCCATGCCCACAGACAGCCTGGAAACCTTTGTTAGTCTTCCAGAGTGTCAGTGAAGTCATTGAAGCCTGCAATCTCTCCTTCTGTCTTTCCTTTAGCTGCCACGATCGCAAGTGAGCTCTGGATGCAGGCGATGCAGCATGGGGCCAGGTGTAACATACCGTTGGTACCATGTTGCGACCACACGGGTCCCGGTTGAGAGCCCACATGATGTCCAGGATGTACATGTATGTCCATTTGTGGGCAATCCCTTCCTGCTGAAACGTACAGGTACATCCAATGTCAGGAAGGAGTTAATGGATTAATCAAAAGTTCTGTTCTAATAGCCATCCTTATGATGAGTAATTTTGCATAATTATTCTATTGATGCCCGTTTATTTGTCCTTTGATGAGTCAAAATCATGAAGAAACATGTTGGAATAATTTCTTGTGGGACTTATTCTGTGTTTGATATGTTGTTATAATAAAACTCATCAGGGCTCCTAAAGGCAGAGGTTCCTGTGCAAGGCTGTACTTTTTTGGGATGAACACTTGCTTGTTTAATGAGGGTACTGGACTAGGGATTTCTAGGGTGAGAATGTTCTTTTTGTCATTATACCACCTCTTAGTTCCCTCTTTCACTTTATTAGTTTACTTATCCCAATGTTTTAAGATTACCTTGTATTACCTGTGGTTGTTAATGGCAGTAATATTTGTTTAGTTCTGTTTATACCATTGACAGTTTGCTTTTAAGAGTATGTAACAAACCTTTTTTTTTTTCTTTTTATAAAATGTAACATCATCAAGTTGTCAAATACCCTTATGAGACTAAGGTCATGTCCCCACGGCACTGGTTTTCGGCTGGTTTTTCAGCCGGTTTGCGGTTTTTCAGACCGCCTGAAAAACCGGCCGAAAATGAGCACACTTGCGCTTTATGGAAAACCCGTTTTCCGCCCGGTGGTTTTTCCGCCCGCAGGCCACTCAAAAGACATTAAGCATGTTCATTCAATATGAACACCTCAATGGGAGGGGAGGGGAGGGGGAAGGGCTGTTCTCCGCTCATCGTGGAGAAATGCTGTCCACCCCCCGCGGCCGTGGGGTCGGCCGAAAAACCGGACAAATACAGGTCAGGTAAACCGACCGGTATTTGTCCGCCGCCGTGGAGGCGCAGCATTAAAGTACATTGGTATTGCTGCATTCATAAACATTTAATATTATTTACTCCTTATGGTAAGCAACATAGGAAAAACACCAAAATAGTGTTTAGTTTTTTTTTTTTTTTTTGGTAATTTTGCATCCCCAAAGAATTAGAATAAAATGTGAGCCATCAATCATGTCCATTGATCGAAAAAGAAAAAAAAGTTATTGTTCGCAGATAATGCCCCTGCAATGCTATAAAAAAAAAAATAATAATGAAAGTATTTTTCAAGAATTAAAACATGATGAAAACTCAACAAATTTGGTGTAAATGAAACTGTATCAAACTGCAGAATGCAGATAACATGTCATTTATCCTAAAGATTGAACTCCACAGAATCACACATATTTACAAGAACCCTCTAGAGGAGGTTAATGGTACCAAAAGGCATAGCTCGTCCCACAAAACACACGTCCTCAGATACATAATTAGACAGAAAATGTAAAAAGTTATTGCTATAGGAAGTAGAGGAAAAACAATCACAACGTAAACAAAAATGATTGTGGCGGGAAGTGATAGACAGTGAAAAAAATCTGTTTTAGGGCATGTGGAGAATTTGAAAATCATAAACTTGTCATATTAACAGATTTGTGCTGCAAATTTTACTTTTGGAAATGAAGAGCGGCAAAATCTGCTGAAACAAAATGGCATGTATTCATGCGCATAGGCACTAATATAAAATTGTTTCACTTATTCTAACTCAATGTACATAGAGGAGTTAATCTTAGCATGTCTGTGATGCTTTTTTTTTGTAGCCTATGGGTATAACCATATTTGCAGATTTGCTGCTTGAAGATTTGTTGCTTGATTTGCTGTGACTATCACAACTATCTGAATGTGGCTTGTTAAAACCCAGGTCCTTGTCACCAAACAACTCGATTCAGTCACATACATTTCTGCAACAAATCAGTAGCAAGTGAATATACAAAAAAAAGAAGACAGAACCATATAACTTGTTATATGGTTCTGTTCAGCTCATAGTGCACTTTTTTTTACATGTCAATAGGCTGTTTGGCACCTGCAAAAATATGAATATATCTGAAATATGAAACCTACAAAAGTATATAAAGTAAAAACATTCCTGATTGCATGTATACGTTCCATATACACAATATTTATAATTAAAAATAAATAATGAATGACACAAAGGAAATGGATAATCACATTATTAAGAGACCGCTAAATTATCTAGTAGAACACATTGTAAATTGCCGCTTACAGACACAGAAATTATTACACAATAATGTAGCACTGAATTACTTTATAGCAATTAAAAAAACTTGATACCATGTAAATGTAATGCTGGGTGAGCTAAAAGGCAATGGTAACAACAGAAGTGACATTGAATAAGAATAGAAGACATAGAAAGCAAGAGAGATAAAACAAAGCAGGGATGTGCAAAGCTTTTTTTCCCCAGAATCAGAGGGATTAGAAGAAATAGGGCAGAAGGATAGATTCCAGACGGCAGCAAAGAAAATTATTAGTAAAAATACTGTATCTGTTCAGTTTTCTTTTGCCAGAAGGAAAGCACAGTCATTTCTTGTGTTCATCTCCTAGCAAAGTGCAGATTGTAAACGCTAGGTGCTTCTGCATGTTACACAATCTACAGTAACACGATAGCAAGATGTCTGCAGTGACTCAACTACCTCAGAAGCACTTTTACTGCTGTGAGAAAAGTGTTAGGGGAAAAAATTATTTCTGAAAGCCTAGGCAGTGAAAAGGTTACAAAATGTAAGATTCCATCTCCATGGATTTTAGTGGAAGTTTGCATTTATTTCCACTTCTGTTCACTTCAATCAATGTGAACTGATGTTTCTCCCCATCACTGACCTTTAAGACCAGAATATGGAGTTATATAAACAGAAATTCCCCAGGGGTCTATATCCGCAGTGTCCCGGATGATGCGCCTTTCCTTAGAAAATGTACGCAGTCTCTTGTAACTGCAGGAACGCATCAGTGCCTCAGGGCTTAGAAAGTGGCAAAGTGCCCAGAAGCCAGGAAAGACCATCAACTCAGCAGAAAACGTTGCAAAAAACAAAGGTTATCTACAAAACTATCAGTGATTTGACAGAAACTGTTTAATGAGCACTGAATGGCCCTTACACTGATAAAGAGTTTCATTTCAGCAGAATAATTGCAAGAATAGTTAGAGGCTCCTTCTAGGATCTCATATAAAGATAGTACTCCTGTGAATAACATTGTAATATAATTAGCCCATGTATAAAGAAAAGGAAACCATTTGTTAATGTAGTACTTCAGTTATTTGTGAAGTAGAAATTTAACATTTCTTAAAATGCATTAACTAATGAAGTTATTCCGCTTACTGTACAATACAGAAAAGTAGAAAATTTCCTCTCCCAATTAAGTACAGAAAACAGAAATTCTCTAAAATACTACAGAAGTAACAAAAGACATAGAAAATATTAAATAAAATCTGCACAGTGAGGCCTGAGGGCTGAGCTAAAAAATTATAAAAATTACCTACTTATAAAGTTATAAATGTGTCAAGAATACACATGTATAGCCTTCAGCTAAGGAATATTTAAAGAGAATGTCAATTTTTACACATCCACCAATATGGGAGAGGAGATGTCATTGGTGGAACTGTGCACTATACAGATGTAGCAAAGCTTATCTTGACACTGAAATCATTATCATGCCTATGACACAGATATGCCAAACTTTTCAATGCTTTTCAATGGCTTCTTAGCCATTATCTGCAGCAAATTATCTCTGCCAAGCAATCCTTGTTATATCTATACTCTAGTGATTGATTAAAGTGACCACAACTTTAGGAGGAGCACGTCATACTAAAAGAGAAAAAAAAAAATTCAGCTCACCCAGACTTGAAAGTATTAAGCCAGTCA
Source organism: Phyllomedusa bahiana (assembly GCA_025379985.1). Classification (NCBI taxonomy): domain Eukaryota; kingdom Metazoa; phylum Chordata; class Amphibia; order Anura; family Hylidae; genus Phyllomedusa; species Phyllomedusa bahiana. The sequence goes on from JAODAL010017678.1 coordinate 28,238, forward strand.
CACGGATCAGAGAGTCCTGAAGCACAGCTCCCAAACAATAGACAAACTCTCAAAAGGTAATGTCCAGCAACCTGAGCTAACTTGATAGTATCGTAAAAAACTGTAGCTTTATTTAGACATGGTTAAAAAGTAGATACTAACATATAAGCAAAAGCATCGTGATGGCTGTTACATCAACACGTTTCGAGGGACTGCCCCCTTAGTCATGATGTGACATAAGACAAAACGTAACATCCTTTTACTACTAATGAGAGATTAGAAACAGGTAAGTAAGTACGCTCTGTAGAAATAAGTAGACAATAACAAAATAGAAAAGAAACCTCACGATAAAAGTGAAATGAGGGTCGAGAAGAGGGATAAGAAATAATACACCTATAAAGGTTACATGATATCCTGCCTTTTATTGAGGCCGGTAGGGAACCTAGTGTTAAGCTGGAATATTCACCAGGCCTGCCAGTATAAAATCTTTCTCCTCATGTCTCCTCTGTAACGGCTGAGTAGTGGATCCACTGGACCACCGCAAGCGATGATAGCTAAGCCACGCCAGGGAACGGAATCTTAGTAGCCCGGTTTTTCACCAGAGCCGCCGCCAAAGCGGGATGGACTTGCTGCGGCGGTGAGGCTACCAGCCGTCGTCCCCCCTGACCGGTGACTTGCTTGCGGTGGCGGCCCGAGGTTGCAGCGAGGTACAGAATCGTTAGTCCGAGAAACTTAGTCGTGGGCAGGCAGGAAGTCAGGGCTGGGCGGCAACTGGTTCGTGGTCGAGGAAAAAAGCTGGAAGGCAGGGCAGGCGGCAGAGGTTAGGAGTCATGGAAAGTAGCAAAGGGTCTTCTGGTACACAGGTGTTTAGGGCCGGACAATATGATTCAGTGAACGCTTTTCCTATGGCTTCGGCGGCAGGCAACATAGATCCAGCGAGGAAATGACTGCAGAGCGGACCCTTAAAAATGGGGGAGGGCGTCAGGAAGACTAACCATTATTGGGACATGTCCCTTTAAACTTTACGAGGAACGCGCAGCGCGGCGCGCGTAGGGAACGGGCCACCCGCCGCCCTGGCCGGCTGGAGAACTGAGGGCGGCGACAGGAACGCGGCCGGGTAAGTTACCCAGCTGGGGCGGGTAAACGGCCTCGTTCAACGCGGCACCAGCGGCAAGCAACAGACACAGGGAGGGGGACCCGAAGGCGTTGAGCCCGCGGCCGCGGGCCGAGAAGCGGGGGTCGCCGCACAGTACCCCCCCCCTTAGGTCTACCCCTCTTCTTAGGCTGAAGGAACTTAGGAGCAGGTCTTGATTCAGGATGTTAGACTCTCTGGTTCCGGGACCTCTCCTCGGGGCCGAAGCTTTCCAATTACCAGAAAGAAACGCTTACCCCTGATGGTTTTTCAATGGTCCAAGATGTCCTTTACCTCAAAAACATCAGGGGACCTCTAGGATCCGGAGATGGGCAGAGACCTTGGGGAGGAATCGGTTCAAGACAGAGGCTTAAGGAGGAGACGTGTGAAAGGCATTAGGATCCGGAGGGAATGGAGGAAGGCAGAGCTTATAGGATACCGGATTCAACTGTAGAAAGCACTCTGAACGAACCAGGAAACGCCGGACCCCAATTTATAACTGGGGACCTCTGAGGCGTATGTGTTTGCGCCGAAAGCCACACTTTATCTCCAGGGCGGAATGGTGGGGGGAGGGTATTACTTCTCTTGTCAGCTTGGGGTACTTCATGCGCGGCGGATGCATTGAGTAACGCTGTGTCGGGTCTCACGCCAAATGGACCCCGATATCCTGAACCTGGTTGTCCACGGCAGGAACCTCGGGAGGCCTGAGGCCCCAAGGAGGGAGGGGAGGCTGTGTGTGACGTCCAAAGACCACAAGGAATGGGGTACGGCAAGTAGAGTCGGTGTCCCGATGGTTATAGGAGAATTAGCCAAGGAAGCTCAGTTCGGACAGTCGTACTGGCGTACCCGGACACATAGTGCCATAGATCTCCCCTAAGATTGGTTTACTCTCTCCACCTGCCCATTGGTTGGGGTGGTACGCTTATGAGAAGTCCAGTTTAATTTGCAATGGGGGGAAACACAAGGCACGCCCAAAATTTAGAGACAAATTGGACGCCTCGATCGGCAGTCAATGTGAGAAGGTAAGCCATGAGGCGAAAGTGTGCAGGAAAAAAATGACCCGCCAACTGGGGAGCAGACAGGGAGACCCAGCAGCGGCACTCAAAGTGGGGACATCTATACGAAAAACGGTCAGTGACCACCTAGATGACGAGTTCCCGAGGAGGGAGGATGGTTCCGTGGATGAAGTCCATGCCTATGTGTGTCCCATGGAACCTCCGGAACAGGCAGAGGGACTAGGGAGGCCAGGGGGACTATGGGTGGAACCTTGTTTCGGAGCACAAGTGGTACAGGAGAGAAGGAGAAACAAGTCCTTGAACATCTTGGGACAAGAGGTCGGCCACCAATATTGTCGGGAGATGAGGGCAAAAGGATTTTAGTAATTCCGGGGTGGCCGGGCCAGAAGGCAAACTATTGCCCCCAACCCAGGAATTCTCCTCCTCGTGTGCGGGGACGCACTTAAGTTCTGCCGGAGGGGACCTACGATGAATCCACAGAGCCACTATGGAACCAGTCGTTCAGGTGTTGACTATGATATGCTGGGCACCGGTTCCTCCAGGTAACGTAAGAGCACGGGAGAGGGCGTCCGCCTGTACATGTTTTCTCGGCCGGTGGAAATGGAATCTTAAAATCACAAAACGAGAGAAAAATAAAGAGACCACCGGGCCTGGCGAGGATTTAAGCGCTGAGCGGTCTGCAGGTACTGGAGATTTTTTATGATCTAGTAGAAGAAGTTTCAAACGAGGTCGGGATCCCTCAAACTGATGTCGCCACCTCCTCCAAGGCCAATTTTATGGCCAACTGTTCCCGATCTCCAATGGCTAAATTCGCATTCTGCCGAAGGAGAAGGTTTTAGAAAAAACCCGCATGTGACACGGTTTCTTGCCTTTGGGGCCCCTTCTGGGTATGTGGCAGGCCCCTCGTCCCTCCGGAAGAGCCATCATACTCAAGGCTGAGGGTCTCTCTGGATCCGGGCGGACCAAGATAGGTGCAGTGGGAGAACGCAGCCTTCAGGACGGGGAGAAGAGAACGCATCTTCGGCAGACGGAGACCAAACATTTAGGGTTGCCGTTGTCTTCCTGGTGAGAGCCACGTGGGAGCCACCAACGTAGAAAAGTGGGGGGATGAATTGCCGGGGTAGTAAGTAATTGGGATTCCTAGGTACCGTTGAATCGCCCGGAGACCGGATGGTCGCGGCCACTGCTGGATAGAGAGAGTTTCGCTGGGTCCATCAGACCAGGCTTGATCGGAGAGACTATGTATAAAACCCAGGATAGGGAAGGCTGGTGGTTGGAAGCGCCCTTCTCCAGGCTTAGGTACAGTTGGTTGTCTCCGGCAAAGCGCAGAAACCTGCGGTACTTGTCTCCGATGGTCTGTATGTCGGGCGAAAAAATCCAAATTGTTCATTCAGGTACACAATGAGATGGTGTACAGCAATGGTCCCGAATACGTCATTGACGGAAAATCTGGGAATACCAGCTGGGGGCATTGCAAAGCCCGAAGGGCATCAGCGATATCAAAATGCCCGTCCCGTGTGTTGAAATGCCGTCTTCCATTCATCACCCCTCGAATCCTGTGAGGTTATAGGCTCCTCGCAGATATAATTTTGGTGAAGGATCTTGGCTCACGGACCGGGCGGTCGAAAGGCTCGAAATCAGGGGTAGAGGGTTAGCGATTCTTCCACCGTTGTCTTGTTAGTCCTATATAATCGATGCACGGTCGAAGAGAAACCGTCTTTTTTATGAACGAAAAAAAAGAAGCCCGGCACCGGCGGGTGGGAAAAGGGAGGACTTGCGTATAAATCCTTTCGCCACGTTTCTCCTGTATATAGGCGGAAATATAGCCTGGGTATCGGGCAAGAGAGAGGATAGACACCTACCCCGTGGGGGACTGGTACCGGGGAGGAGATCTATAGGACAGGTCATCACGCACCGATGGGGGGTGGTTGGTAACTTCTCAGCCTGCTTTCTGCCGAGAATACATCTCCAAGATCCTGGTATACGCTGGCTGGACCCTGTAGTAACTTGACAGGTCGACTGGGAGGAGAGGGGGGACACGGGCGTCGGTGCCACCAAACAGAGGTTCCTTGGGCATTCCGCTCCCCAACGAAGGACTTCGCCCGTCTTCCAGTCAAGTGTAGGGGCGTGGCGTTTGCAGCCAGGGACACAGCCCCAACAGGATCGCCGAAGAAGCGGCGGGGCAGAAGAGGCGTGTAAGCAGATCCTTTCCGTGTGTAGGACCCAACCCGGAGCGTCACGGGTTTCTTGGTGAGGAACTGGATGGAGTCGTGAGGAGTACCCCCTGACAGAGGAGTTGCGCAACGGCTTCTCCTAAGACGGGTCACCGGGCAAACGTGTAACGACGATACCAGGGAGGGCCGTGTATAAAGTTCCGGCGAGAGACGGAGTCCAAGAGCCGAGACCCAAGTGGACAGGCCAGATCCGTCGTTACTCCACAGGCAACAATCCAGTCGTGGAGAGGAGGGCCTGAGCAACTAGGGGACGCCTCTCCTACAGCCCCTAGGTGCGGGCGTTTCCCGACACGCTTGAGGACGCTGCAGGAAACTCCTGCGGGAAATGGTCACGGGCTGGCGCAGTGTAGAGGCAAAAGCGTCTCCACACCTGCGCGGGTAGCGTTCGGAACTCCCGGACAGGGTTGTGCCCAGGTCCACTTGCAAGGGCTCTTCAGAGGACTACGGCGGAGGACGGTTGCGGAGATCCTGGAGAACTCAGGAGCCAGACGAGGGTGGGCAGGACGGGGTTGTGCCAAGTATCCGCTCCCTTGCACGTGAAGCTCCTGCTGTTCGTTCCGAAAAAAAAACGCACATCTATGCGAGTGGGCAAGATGGAATGAACTCACTCCAACGCACGAAGGGAGATCTCTGGGCTGCTTAAAGGACGTGTCCTTTACTATGGCTCGAGAGACCCTTCTTAAATGTGGCCACAGAGAGCAGGTCATTCATGGAGAGCTCGGCGAGGCTTAGGGTGGGAACGGAACGCATATTCCCCTGACGGAGAGTTCCCCTATGGCGTAGTTGAGTAGCGCCGTCTCCGCGGAATGATGCTCGTGCAGGCTCCTCAAAAACGCTGCGGAATTCAGGGAGGGAAGGCCTGTAAGTCTGCGGTCACAAGGATCACTCCGGTCCCAAAGAGGGTGTTAGCCCAGGCCAGGGCCTTCCGACAGCAGGCGCACCACGAACGCCACCTTTTGTACACTTCAAGGGAAATGGGCCGGCCATCAGTCCATGCGCATGGAGCATGCGTGATGAACCCTCTACAGAGCTTCGAGTCCCGTCAAACTTGGACGATTAGAGGGAGGCGGAGCTTCTGGGGCCCATCGGCTGCCAGCGGGATGGCCGGGGTAGAAGGAGCACCGGCGAAGAGGCAGGTTGCTGCGGTTGGTTGCCTTGAGGATGCCAGGCAGTTTGCGATCAAGGCGGGACAGCTGTCCCAGTTTGACATGAGGCTTGTGCGCGATATGCGCTGTTGCGGACTGTCGGGCGGACAATGGTCGCTGATCACCGAGCTTGGCAAGAGGTCACCTTGGCGGGATCCATGGCTGGGATCTAATCTGTAAACGAGCTGAGTAGTGGATCCACTTTTGGGGGACCACCGCAAAGCGATGATAGCTAAGCCACGCAGGGGAACGGAATCTAAGTAATCCCTCACAGGTTCTTCACCAGAGCCAGCCGCAATGCGGGATGGACTTGCTGCGGCGTGAGGCTACCATCGTCGTCCCACCTGACTTGAACTTCGCTTGCCGTAAGGTGCGCTGGCCGAAGGTGCAGCGACTAAAGGTTACAGAATGTAGTCCGAGAAACGTGTCGTGGGCAGGCTGTGAATGTCAGGGCAGGCGGCTATGGTTCGTGGTCGCGAACCAGGCAGGTTGGTCGGGAAAGGCGGCCAGAGGTTCGGAGAGTCAGGAAACGTAGCAAAGGGTCTGGTCTGGTTATCAGGTTGGGCTCGACTAATATGATTCAGGAACGCTTTTCCTATGGGCGCGGGGCAACATGCTCCAGGAGGAATGACTGCAGAGCGGGACCTTAGAATAGGGAGGGTCAGGCTGACAACTCAATTATTGGGACACTGGCCGCTTTAAATTTACGAGAACGCGCGCGCCGCGGCTAGGGAACGGGGGACCCCGCCTGGCCGCAGGAAAGCGGGCGGGACAGGAAACCGGGGGAAGTTACCGCAGGGGGGGGCCCCCGGTCGTCCCGCGGCCACGGGAAAACACCCGCCCCCGGCGGCGCCCGGGGGGGGGACCAGGGTGCCCCGGCCCCGCGGGCCGAGAAGGGGGGTCACCGCTAACCCCCCTCTCACTGTTTTTCAGAACCTCTATAAATTACATGTGAAAAGTGGGGAAGTTTTGCCCCAGGCATACCCGCGAAATGACCGTGCCAAAAGAAACACTGTGAATTCAGCCTTTTACACGGAAAAAAGTCTCCGAATTTGGGTTTTCCCAAGCAGTTTTTAAATGCAACCCCCATATTGCAAAGAACAATACTGCAATATTAAAAAAGATAACATTGCGGTCAGCAAAAGATATAGATGAATTTGAATATTTTTCCCGCACAGTCGCCGTAAAACATTTAATTTTTGCATATATTGCATATAATTTTACCTATTTGTGGCCACTTGATAACCCGGGGCTTTTCTTAGTGTTAGACTTAATTTTAAACAAACTCGGGGAGAGAAATTACCCCAAAAAGGAGCCTTTTAGATATAAACCCAACCTTATCTTTAATCATAATCTCATGTTGGGCTAACTAAAGCAAGGTAAGTTATTTTTTAATGATTTAAAAATTTTGCTAAATTGAAACTGTAGTTGTAATAAAAGTAAGGACATCCCGATGTAAATTCCCTTGGAAAATGGGACCCACGGATGACAACACCATTGCTTTTTAATGACGGAACTCTAACACTTTCCCTTTAAATCCCTGGAAAAACCCCCGAATTTAAAATTTTAATGGTATTACAGAGTTTCTCAAAAAAGGGTTTCCCCAGTAGAGAAATTCTTCTTGTGTGACAAGTTCCCCGAACGGAATGTTTTCTTTACATGCGCGGGGAGGGAACTGGGCCCTCGGGTGGGTTTTCAGATTTTTTTTTTTAAAAAAGGGGATACCAATCCTTCATTTTTTTAGTTCACAGCACAAAAGGCAACAAGGGAAAGAACTTTGCATAATCTTTTTTTTTAGGTCAAGTGATTTTTGTTTAAATAAATTTAAAGGGGTTTTCTCGCACAAAGAATAGATTTCCCAAAATTTTGGGAACACAAAAAAAAGCATTTTTCCCTTTTTTTTCTTTTTTCATTTTTTTCCTTAAGGAAACAAGTGAATTTATGCCCCCCGGCTATTTTCATTTCCCTCATAACCAACCTTGTTTCTCTCCCCCTGCTTTTTGTTCTATTTTATACATGATGAATCACACGGGGTCATGGCACCCTCTGTGCTGCTGGGCAAAAAAAAAGCTTGTTTATAAAAAATAAACAGCATTTTAAATTTAGGGGTTTTTGTTTAGGATCAGATAAAAAGCCCTGTTTTAGTTTCAGAAGCTTCTGAGCTAACTGATCTAATGTAACTGAAAGCACAGGGCTGGATACACCAAGGAGCTTATGCAAATTTCAGTCAGTCTGAACCAGGAAGTGACAGTGTATTTCATTCATACAGCCTATGAAACTCTGTAGGGAGACATCTCCTTTAAGTGCTGTATAAATTCCATACATAAATTTACATATTGATATAGAGTTTTACATATTGTTTTCATAGTATAAATTTACATCATTATGGCGTAATAGGATTTAATGCCACGGTGCAATGTGACCATATTTAGACGACATTTCGGTTGTAATTAACCTTTTTCAATAAGATCATATATCATGTTAGGCTAGATAGGTAAAAAAAAATGAAGAATCGGTAGAAAAAATAAAGAAATGAAACTACATAGAGAGAAGAGATGGAAAGGAGGGACAAGGTAAAGGAAAAAAGGAAAAGATGAGGAAAAGGGGCAGAAAAAGTAAAAGTGAAGAAGGAAAAGAGTTGATGGACATGAGAGGGACTCGGGAGAGGGTCTAACATAGTGTACAAAAGCAGACAAAGAAAGTAGGAGAAAAAAAAGGGGAGGCGAAAAAAAGGGATATCAGTAGATTTAGGAACTATAATAGAGGGTTGTCGCTTACCAAATCGGGCTGATGTCAAAGGAACTATATAGAATGCTGTAAACTTGGAATAAGAAGGATGTTTGGAATGCTGACAAAAGCAAAATGCTGTGAAGAAGAAAAATTAAATAACCAGAATTCAATTATCAATATGAAACATGGAAGAAATGGGGATGGATGGATGGATAAGAGGGGTCATCTTACCACTGTGGGACCGCTGCTGTGTTGAGATGCTGTGAAAAATATATGGTAAATATAAGTCTCAGGGTAACATAGAGAGGAATATGTAATGTAGGAAATGAACGGTGGTGTATGAGAAATAGATATCTACATGCTGCGGATATATTATGTAGTGTGAAATATGAGAAATATACAGGATATATAGTCTCTAGTAAGTATATGTTGTCTGTGTGGGTAATAAGTGTCAGTAATGGATACTGTGAAAGGAGAAAGACCTATATAGATATAGGGGAGGGTGCTAAGAGGTAATACATATAATGGCTGGTACCTTAGAATGGTGGTAATAAGGAATGGCGCTAGTTGCGGCTTGAGGAGAAGAGAGCGCGGTCACACTGGAGCGTGCGGCGGCCTCGCTTAAATGCGGGGCGCGACGCATGTGCTCCTGGTGGTAAGGATGCCGGGCGGAAGCGGAAGTGCGTCAGCGCATCCGTGCACGAGCGAGCCGTGCACTGAGTGCAGCGCACACAGGATAGAGTAGAGGGGCGGAGTATGTAGATGTGTAGAGAAATGGAATGAAATGACAGAGGGGAGAAGATGAGAATGATAGTGAAAGGAAGCCTGTATCGGCAGAGATATACTGTTAGTAGGAAGGAGTCAGGGAAGGGAAAGGGTCTATGTGTAAAAGGGAGGTGGAAACAATTTATAGATAAATAAGAAACTGTATGCAGCCCTAGAAAGGGGGAGTGAAAGAAAAAATACGTATAAATGGATGTATGAATCTAAAGGAGCAGTAAGGGGGGATGTAAAAGGAAATGTATTATCGAAAGATAAGAATAAAAAGAATACAAGAGAGGAGAAAAATACAGAATTTGTACACATCAAATCTGAGGTCAGATGGTAATATAGTTACATAGTTACATGGTTTGTCAGGCTGAAAAAAGACATATGTCCATCCAGTTCAGCCCATTTATTAAAGTGTTGCTAAAGTGTTAGTGTTGATCCAGAGGAAGGCAAAAAACACCAAGAGGTAGAAGCCAATTGACCTCATGTTAGGGAAAAAATTCCTACCTGATTCCAATCTGGCAATTGGAATAAATCCCTGGATCAACGACCCCCCTCTATAATCCTAGTCACTATAAATTGTTATGTTATCACTCTCCAGAAATGCATCCAAGCCATTCTTGAACTCTGTTAGTGAATTCACCATGACAATTCCTCTGGCAGAGAGTTCCACAGTCTCACCGCTCTAACAGTAAAGAATCCCTTTCTATGTTTATGTAGAAGCTTTCTTTCCTCAAGACATAGAGGATGCCCCCTTGTTCTAGATACAGTCCTGGGTATAAATAAATCTTTAGCGAGATCTATATATTGGCCCTTAATATATTCAAACATATTTATTATGTCCCCCCGAAGCCGTCTTTACTCTAAACTAAATAACCCTAACCTTGCTAATCTTTCTGGATATTGCAGTCCACCCAGGCTTTTAATTATTTTTGTTGCCCGCCTTTGTACCTGCTCAAGCTCTACAATGTCTTTCCTGTGCACTGGTGCCCAAAACTGTACACAATATTCCATGTGTGGTCTAACCAGTGACTTGTATAGTGGGAGAATAATGTTTCCATCATGTGCATCTATGCCCCTTTTAATACACCCCATGATCCTATTAGCCTTGGCAGCTGTTGCCTGACACTGGCTGCTACAGTTAAGTTTACTGTCCACTAGGATTCCCAAGTCATTCTCCATGTCACTTTTACCCAGTGTTTTTCCATTTAACATGTAATCATGTAATGGATTTTTCCTCCCCATGTGCATAACCTTGCATTTATCAGTGTTAAACCTCATCTGCCACTTCTCTGCCCAGGCCTCCAACCTATCCAGATCCCTTTGTAATAACACATTATCCTCCATTGTGTGGATTCGTTTACGGAGCTTATTATCATCTGCAAAGATCGATATTCTACTGTGCAATCCCTGTGTAAGATCATTTATGAAAATATTAAAGCGGATAGGGCCCAATACTGAGCTACAGGGATCCAGTCTGAGTATGCACCAGTAATTACCACCCTTTGTTTTCTATCAGTGAGCCAGTTGCTTACCCACTTGCACACATTTTCCCCCAGTCCAAGCATTCTCATTTTACTTACCAACCTTTTATGTGGAACAGTATCAAATGCTTTAGAAAAATCCAAATATATGACATCCAGTGCCTCACCCCGATCCAGTCTGGAACTAACCTCCTCATAGAAGCTGATGAGATTAGTCTGACAGGACCGATCCTTCATAAACTCATGCTGAAACGGCGTATACATTTATTTTCAGTGAGATACTCTAGGATAGCATCTCTTAGAAAACCTTCAAACATTTTACCCACAACAGAGGTTAAGCTTACCGGCCTATAGTTTCCAGGATCACTTTTTGACCCCTTTTTGAATATTGGCACCACATTTGCTATGCGCCAATCCTTTGGGACATACCCCGTTATTAAACAGTCCATAAATATTAAAAATAGGGGCCTATCTAACACATTACTTAACTCCCTTAGGACACGCAGGTGTATACCGTCAGGGCCTGGGGATTTGTCTATTTTACTCTTCCTAAGGTGGAGGTGCACTTCTTCCTGGGTTAGACAAGAAACATTTAAGTTGGAATTACCTCCTCCCTTTGCTCATAAACAGGCAGGTCATCCGCCTCGGTAAATAAAGTGGAGAAGAATATTGTTTAATGGTTTGCTTTTTCTCATCGCCCTCTATAGTCTCTCCCTCTGTACTTTTTAAAGGGCCAACATTTTCTTTTTTAATCTTTTTACTATTTATATAGTTAAAAAATATTTTGGGGTTAGTTTTACTTTCTATTGCAATGCATCTTTCTGTCTCCAGCTTTGCTGCCTTTATCTTTATTTTACACACTTTATATTCTTCCCTATATCTTCTTAGCGCCTCTTCACTACCCTCCTGTTTTAGTAGCTGAAACGCTTTCTTTTTGTTTTTTATTGCCTCCTTTACATCTCTGTTGATCCACATTGGGTTTTTCCTGTTTCTAATAATTTTTTTACCATATGGTATGTACCTCTCACAGTGGGCGCCTAAGATGTTTTTAAAGATCTCCCATTTATTTTTTGTTCTGCTATTTTTAAACACCTTGTCCCAGTCAATACAGTTTAGTGCCTCTCTAAGCAGGGTAAAATTAGCCTTCCTCAAATTCAGTGTTTTTGTGGCTCCATGACAAAAAGCTCTATTGAAGGATAAATGGAAGTTTATTATATTATGGTCACTATTCCCTAGGTGCCCCTCAACCTGAACCTTTGTTACTCTGTCAGGTCTATTAGTCAATATTAAGTCTAGAAGGGCCTTTCCTCTAGTCGGTTCCTGCACCATTTGGGAAAGGTAATTATCTTTAGTTATAGACAAAAACCTGTTTCCTTTGTGAGAGCTACAGGTTTCAGATTCCCAGTTTATGTCTGGGTAGTTAAAGTCGCCCAGAATAACAACCTCATTCTGATTAGATGCTTCATCTATTTGCCTGAGGAGCATATCTTCTATGGGTTCTGTTATATTTGTGGGCCTATTTGAGACTACTATAAGAATTATATTACTGTTACCACCCCCATGTATATTTACCCATAATGATTCCACCTGTTCACTACCTGTACCTATATCTTCCGGCAGTGTTGGCTTCAGACAGGATTTTACATAGAGAAAGACACTGCCCCCCTTCTGATGTTTATGTTCACTTCTAAAAAGACTGTAACCCTGCAAGTTAACCGCCCAGTCGTAGCTCTCGTCCAGCCACGTCTCAGTTATCCCCACTATGTCATATTTTTCTTCTGCAATTAATACTTCTAGTTCATTTATTTTGTTGGTCAGACTCCTGGCATTGGTCAGCATGCAATTTAGAGATTTTCCAGTTTTTATTCCTTTCTCCCTATTCTTTTTAACTATTGCTACCCTTCCCTCCACTCCACCCCCTGATTTATTACTAATTCCCAGCTCTCTATCTTCACTATCTTGCACGCTATATGTGTAGTTTCCCTCCCCCCCAGTACTTAGTTTAAATATTCCACCAGCTTCCTAGCCATTTTGTCCGCCAATACAGCTGCACCCTCCCCATTTAGGTGCAGCCCATCCCTAGCATAGAGCCTGTAGCCAAGACAGAAGTCAGCCCAGTTCTCCAAAAACCCAAATCCCTCTTTCCTACACCAATTTTTGAGCCACTTATTCACCTCTCTAATCTCCCTCTGCCTCTCTGGTGTGGCTCGTGGAACAGGTAATATTTCTGAAAATATTACCCTGGAGGTCCTTGCCTTGAGCTTTTGGCCTAAATCCCTGAAATCATTTTTAAGGAACCTCCACCTCCCTCTAACTTTGTCATTGGTGCCAATGTGGACCATGACAGCTGGGTTCTCACCAGCGCCACCCAGCAATCTGTCAGCCCGATCCGCGATATGTCGAACCCGGGCCCCAGGTCAACAACATACTGTTCGACGATCCCGGCCCTGTCTGTGCCCCTTATAATGGAGTCCCCAACTACTAGCACCTGTCTAGTCTGACCTGCACTCCTATTCCCAATCTTACTGGAGCAGACAGGGGTAGTGTCTTGCTGCAACAGTGCCATTTCTGAGCCGACATCCCCTTCATCCGCCAATCTTTCAAATTTGTTGGGGTTTGCCAGTTCAGGACTAGCCTCCCTAACACTCTTCCCTCTACCCTTCTTTCTAACTGTTACCCAGCTAGCTGCCTCATGTTCCTGCACCTCCATGCTACCACCCTCCCCAGCATCTACACCTGCGAGTGATTGCTCAGTGACCAGTAAACTCGCTTCCAAGTTGGCCATGGATCTCAGTGTTGCCACTTGTTCATTTAGATCCAGGATATGGGCTTCTAAATGTGCAGTGTGCACACATCTTGCACAGCAGTATGCCCCCTCGAACTGTTGCTCAAGGATGGCATGCATTGCACAGGTTTTGCACTGGACAGCATTGTCAAACATGGAACTAATGGTGATGTTTCAAAAAAAAAAAAATAAGAAGAAATACAGATACAAATATGAAAAATCTGTATAATACTGCCCTTTGTAAAAGTCCCAAATCTAAAATCCCCCAATATTAAGTCCCACACTTAAGCAAAAAGACACTTGAGACAAAACAGACACAAAAAACAAAACAGACACACTCGCACGCTCAGAATACTCGCTTACACCACTTATCTTATAACCCTTTGATCCAGCAGCAGCAACTCTCCTCTTAGAAGGCAAAGAGCCTGGTTAAGGTGAGAAACATGGAAACACACATAATAACAATTATTAGAGATAATCAAGCTTAGTATATAGGCAGCCAAAAGCAACTAAAAGATTTTGTTCTCACTAAGAGACATAGACAATACACTTGTCAAATGGTTTAACGGTTCTGTGGAAAAAATACATGTATAAGACAAGCGAAAACAACAATGATATACATATGGAAAAACATATGGAATACCACCAGTGCAAATATTGAAAGTTAAAGGAATTCCATACACGATGACCCCTCTTATCCATCCATCCCCCTTTCTTCCATGTTTCATATTGATCATTGAATTCTGGTTATCTAATTTTTCTTCTTCACAGCATTTTGCTTTTGTCAGCATTTCATACATCCTTCTTATTCCAAGTATACAGCATTCTATATAGTTCCTTTGACATCAGCCCGATTTGGTAATCGACAGCCCTCTATTATACTTCCTCCATCTACTGATATCCCTTTTTTCCCCTCTCCTTTTTTCTCCTACTTTCTTTGTCTCCTTTTTTACACTATGTTAGACCCTCTCCCGAGTCCCTCTCATGTCCATCTACTCTTTTCCTTCTTCGCTTTTACTTTTTTTCTGTCCCTTTTCCTCATCTTTTCCTTTTTTACCTTTACCTTTTCCCTCCTTTCCATCTCTTCTCTCTATGCAGTTTAATTTCTCTATTTTTTCTACCGATTCTTCATTTTTTTACCTATCTAGCCTAACATGATATATGTTTTGTCTTATGCTATATGATGATATATGTTTTTCTATGCTCTCTTATAATAATCTTATTGAAAAAGGTTAATTACAACCGAAACGTCGTCTAAATACGATCACATTACACCGTGGCATTAAATCCTATTACGCCATAATGATGTAAATTCATACTATGAAAACAATATGTAAAGCTCTATGTGAATATGTAAATTTATATATGGAATTTATACTGCACTTAAGACTTATGTAACAAAAATCACTTGACCTATACATAAAAAGATTTATGCAAAGTTCTTTCCCTTGTTGCCTTTGTGTGCTGTGGAATTTTTCATATACTTATCTTGGGAGCTGCAATACTCCTTTCCACAAGCACCGATTAACTATACCATAGTGCTTGGCAAAATATATTCTCTTTCATTAGTTACTCCTGTCAGCATCATATCCAAAAATGAAATAGTATTTTTACACAAAGAAAAGGTAAATTTTAAATTAAAATTATTAGAATTAATATAGTTATTGAAGGATACTGCCGACGACTCATCACCCTCCCACAACAGGAGGAGGTCATCAATGTACCTTCCATACCACCTGATGTTGGAGGAGAATGGACAGTTATCGGACAGAGTGTCGGCTTCCTCCCAAACACTTGGCTCCCATGGAAGTCCCTTGTTCTTGGATGTAAAATTTGTTATCAAAAGAAAAACAATTATTGGTAAGAAGGAATTCTACAGATAGGACAATAAATTCATTAATTTACTTGTTATATTTACTGTATTTGAATAAAAATTTCTGTAAAAAGGCAACAGCCTTATCTTGTGGAATGGAAGGGTAAAGGGCTACTATGTCACATGCAAGCCATGAGAAACCATGGTTCCAAGGAACCTGGGTCATAATTGACACCAAGCTCTTGGTGTCCCTAATATACCCTGGAATAGTCTAAACCATAGGTTGGAGAAGACTATCCAGCTACTCTCCTAGATGTTCTGTCAAAGAGCCTATTCCACTGACGATTGGGCAGAGGGGAGGGGCAAACACTTCCTTGTGGATTTTTGGAAGTGAGTGTAATATAGGGGTAGTGGGGAACTCAACATATAACTTATCCTCTAGTTTTTCTGAAATTGCCCCTATACCATAATCCAAAAGTTTGCGCAATTTAATTTGGAAAAAGTTAGTGGGATCATTCGGGATTTTCTGGTATATCTTGGAATCATTCACATAGATTCATTTGGGATTTTGTATAGCCCAGAACTTAGTAGAACAATTGCACCCCCGTATGTCATACTGTGCTCTGTAGCATCAAATACACTAATGTCCAGTCCTCTGCAATAGCAGAAAAATAGGCACCACAGATATTAGCTAGAAATGGGATGTTGTTGATGTGGTGAACTGAAAATAGTTTAAGAAGAACAGAAGCAACACATCAACATATCTAGAATATACAGTGGGGAAAATCGGTATTTGATACACTATTTTGCAAGTTTCACCACCTACAAAGAAGAGAGGAGAGGTCTTCAATAAATAATTAATTAGCATTTTATTGCATGAAATAAGTATTTAATAAAATAGAAAAACGGAACCTAATATTTGTTACAGGAACCTTTATTTTTAACAATTACAGAGGTCAGACGTTTCCTGTAGTTCTTGATCACTTTTGCACACACTGCAGAAGGGATTTTGGCCCACTCCTCCAGATCTTCTCCAAATCTACTCTTCTCCAGATCTTTCAGGTTTTGGGGCTGTCACTGGGCTACATTGAGTTTCAGTTCCCTTCAAAGATTTTTGATTGGGTTTAGGTCTGGAAACTGGCTGGGCCACTTCAGGACCTCAAAATGCTTCTTATGTAACCACTCCCAGACTGTATGTTGTTCTGGGCTGATTCCTGACCTTTCTCAGTATCAGCCTTAACCCAAAAGGCAAGATCTTAGATGGAGTCTGAGGAGTATTGCCAGTCACCTTGGGCGACATATATGAACGCTGGCGCTGAAAGGACAGTTCTAAATAGCTTCAAGGTAGTGTAGAATACACCAGAATGTATGAACCTGTTCTTCTGCAGTTCATACATACTGGCGTATTGTAGTGCCAATACAACAAATTTGGCTCAGGCAGAACATCTTTAATCCGGTCTGGCTGTTCTTACTTTTAATTGATTATATTAGACTATGCCGTACTTGCAAATAATCAATTTTTCAACTTCAAATTCTTAATTCTTCTTTAATATGAAACATTAAACAGCTCAGCATACAGCTGTATAAAACATACTTAGTTTTATGCACCTAGGTTTGGCACCAAAGAATCATAAGTTTGTCTACTGTTGCGCCTTAAAAAGTGTTGCGCCGGCACTCATCATGTCAAATTCTGGAATGCGACTGTTCGCACATCTATAGAACAGGTCTAAAACTTTTTGTTGGCAGATAATTGTCACAGCCCCGTTCATACATGCCACTCTTTGTGTTTCTTCCATTTTCTAATAATTGCGCCAACAGTGCTTGCCTATTGTACTGTAGCCCATCCCCGCCTTGTGCAGATCTATAATTTTGTCACTGGTGTCCTTAGACAACTCTTTGATCTTGGCCATGTGGAGAGGTTGGTGGGATTGATTTCGTGTGTGGAAAGGTGCAATTAATAAAAGGTAATGAGTGCAGAGTAGAAGGACTTCTTAAATAAAAACTAACAGGTCTGTGAGAGCCAGAATTCTTGCAGGTTGGTAGGTGATCAAATATTTATTTCATGCAATAAAATTCTAATCAATTATTTAAAAATCATACAATATGATTTCATGGATTTTTTTCAGATTCCGTCTCTCACAGTTGAAGTGTACCAATGATGAAAATTACAGACCACTCTATTCTCCCTATATTCTTTGTAAGTGGGAAAATTAGCAAATCACCAGTGTATCAAATACCTATTTTCCCCATTGAATATGTTATATATATATACATTGTACCAGTGGATTAACCAGCTTCTTTTAGCAGGATCACTACTCTTCTAGTCAGCAGTTATGGCACATACGTCACTCCAACACTGGCCTCAGCCAGCTTTATTCCGGCACCAGTTACATGAAAACATGTGGTCTGGACCTAGTATCCAGCACCAAATACCATACAGTCACTGTACACCATATAGAGGCTTTCTGTAAGCTATATCCCGAGGTGGGCTTCCTAGAATAGAGCAAAGTCACAAATGAAAGAAACAACTCCAAAACCAGTTCAGACCAATGACTATTTCTACTGTAATCTGAATAAAAAGGTTATTATCCAAATGCCTCAAGAACGCATACACATAGACACAAACCAGGACCCTTGTTCTACACAGCGTGCCGCCTTACTATATCCTCTGGACTCAACGATATTTTACCTCATTAGAACCTTAGGTAACTGGAACGCAAATTTTAGGGGTGCTCACAGTGTAGCACAAGACTTTACAAACTCCGAAAGTATGCGCTATTCCCAGAGTACCATTAAACAATTATGGGTGCTATCACGAGGAGAAAGCTGAGAGAAACTTTGTTGTCCTTCTTTCTCCGACACTCTGACTCACTCCCTCACAGATGGACAGACAGAGCCATCTAACAGACTGGCAGTTTTTCTTACCTGTGAAATGTTCAGCTTATCCCACTGTCTCAATAACTGTTGTCCCTCCAGAGTCAGCTGAGCTTGCTCTTCTGATTGGGGCCAAACCTTGTCCTGAACCTACTCTTTCACTTTGAAGGTTTGGGCAGCCATCTTGGACCCTTTCAAAATGAGCCATTTTCCCAACACCATCGGCATCCCGGACGCCATCCCACTTGAGTGTGCCATGTCTTGGATCATGGTTTACCGACCAAGGTTAAATTCTCAGTGTCCTCCAGTTCTTCATCGACACTCTGGGTTGGCAATCCCACTGAGACTAGGGAGAGTGCATCAGAATTACCGTTCTAACTCCACGACCAGAACAGGATTGATGCTTAAACATATGAGCCATTCAGCTTGAGTGCTCCAGGCTTAGCATTCTTTAGATAGTCATGGCTCACAACAGTGCCGAAAGTTCCAACTTAAAGGAGCTATAGTTGTGAGGATTACGCTCTGACTCTCCTAAAGTTCGGCTAGCATAGACAATCACTCTCTCACGTCCATCTTGGACCTGGGATAGCACTGCCCCCAGACCATGTAGACTCCCATCAGTGTACAGCAGAAACGGGGTATCAAACCACGCATAAGCCAGCTGTACCTCTTACTAGTTTGTATAATAGTCCAGTCAGATGAGCTAATTGAAATATAAACCTGTAGTAGTATCCAGCCAACCCCGAGAATACCTGTACCTCTTGTAGGACACTTCTGAACAGCTTTCACCTTACTGGGGTATGACTTACCCCTTCTGAGGTGACCACCTGCCACAGATACTTTATTCTCTGTTGAAATAATTGTTATTTTGTGGGTTTGATCTTAAGCCCATTGGTTCGCAGGCACCCTAGGATTTGTCGCAGTTTCTGGAGGTGATCCTCAAAGGAATTTCCGAACACCACAACGTCTAAGTATATAAGTACCGATTAAAAGTTGAAGTCTCTCAAACAGTGCTCCATCAGTCATTGGGATGTCCCTTGGGCATTCAGTAGGCCAAACAGCATCTGATTGAACCTGTTAAGTCCCAAGTAGCACTTGCTCCACATTCTCACGTGGACATTATTTCTGGAAATGTCCATTTAAGGCCTGACTCTAGATAAAACCCCAACTAATCTGTCTACAGGCATAACCAATGTCTCTTTCAGGCTGGCGTGCACACTTACCAGGCCCTGATTTTCCTTTGGACAATTTCTGATCACTGGTTTCGGATGGGGTTTCCTTCTCTCAACGCTTGATGTCGCAGAAGACATTCACTTCATTTTAACACTTCTCTAACCGCGATAAGACAGCAGATAATGCCCTCTGATTTCCACAGGTTTCAGTCCCCGGTGTACACAACTGCAACTGTACTTCTGATTATCAGGAAAGTTCCTGAGAGAGAGTAATGGTATGTTTCTCTTGCAGCTTTGTTGTCCTTCATTTTGACTCACTCCCTCACAGATGGATGGACAGAGCCCCGCTAACAGACTGGCGGTTTTTCTTTAACTGTCCCTGTAACTATGGTTACAGCTCCTCCCCTGTCAGCTTCTCTGATTGGACAGCATTATAGATCTTTCCAGAACTGACTGTAGAGTGTGTTAACCCTGTAACTGCTACATAATTACCTGTTTAAGTAAATACTAGACTCTTTTCTATATCACAAGGGCACTTACCTCTTTAACTCATATCACAACTTCAGAACACCAGAATGCAATATAACGGGTGAGAATCATCAATCATATATCAGAAGATGGCTCCCAGTAAGAAAGACAGTAGGGCCAGTTTACAAGCCCGCATTTCCTCAGGATCAGATCCTGGGGATCAGAGTCCTTCACCACCTCTGCTTTGCTACAAACCTGGCAGCAAGACATGTCCCCCCGATCACCTGTAGTAACAGGCTTTTAAAGGGGTTTTATCGTTTGATAGAATCAGCTCAAGTGTACAAAAGCTTCAATTCCAGTTTCAAATCCAGGGGTGAGTCTCTCCTCTCAGTAGGCGTGTCTCCCTGCACTGAAGAGCTGTGACATCATCATTCTGTGTGTGCAGGAGAAGGGGGAGGACGTCAGCTTTGCAGACCTCCTGCTATGCTTCTAGCTGCAGTTCTCATGCTTCTGATTCAGAGTTCTCATGCTTCATGGTGGCAGAGTTCTCAGCTCCAGGCTGCACAAGCTCCTTGTAACTACTACCTTCATTGGTGTAAGCAGTTATACACACAATCTGAACTGATGAAGCAACTGTGAGAAATGCTCTCTGCACCCTTCCGTCCCTCCTCTGTTATCAGGCAGGAGCTACAGCAGACTGTATAATAGGACTGTAGACTGTTATATGGGGGAGCACAGGGTATAAGGCTGTGTGAAGTTAGTCAGTACATAGAACTATCACTGGAAAGCCATCATATAGGGCTGTTCCAGCTTCTCTCTTACACACACAGCCATCTCAGGCAGCTCAATTCTCACAGCTCAGAGGGGAGTAAACACAGAGTGTGCAGGCAGCCAATCACAATGCAGGGGACATACCTGGGGGCGTTTTCCGTCTGGGGGCGTGTCCCAACAGGCTGAATGAAATGTCAGCCAGCCAATCACAGAAAAGGGGGCGTGTCATGAGCAGAAATAGATGCACAGTTTAGCTTATATCTACTATACTAATTAAATTAGGTAAAGCAAACCAATTACAAAAGTGCTTATGTTAACTATCCCCATTATTAGAGACATGATCTGTGTAGCGCGAAAGCCTCTTTAAGGCCACTAGAAACCTGTGTAGGTATATATCTTGTAACAACTCACATGCCTTCGGCCGCCACCTTGGCTCGGCCCGGGGGTCATTCAGCTCTGGGATCGCCGTTTTTCGTAAATCGGCTGGCACTCCAATATATGGCACTTTGACACCAGGTGTCAGTTTAATACTGGCCGCAGCCAGCTTTATTCGGGCTCAGGATAACGTACAGCAAGTAAACAAACAAAACAAAACCTCGGCCGTCTAGCTACTAACTAAACATGAAATAGAGACCCTCTCTATCTATGGTTTTAACCCATCGTTCAGCCACATACATACAAACAATTACCAGTTCCACTGGTTCCCGGCTTCTGTCAAGCCTCTGGGGGGCCAGAGCCTCTCTCAAGCTCCTCCACTGCTCCACTCTCAGGTAGCAGACCATGCCCCCCTGATTACCGGGAGCAGCAGGCTTTTGTAGGCCTCCAGGGCCATGCCAAAAAAATGTGCTGGAACACGGGGAGTAGACACCCACCCAACACATTGCCTACTCCCAATAAGAGCCGACCCAGAAATAGCTACAGACGGCTGCCAACCGCATACTGTGACTGACAGCATAAATGGATGGTTCTTATCCCACCAAGGCCAGGTACCCTTGGTGGCGTGTTGCTTGTGGATCTTCTGTATAGCTCCACTTAGTGGCAGAAACATGCGACCGCTTGCTGTCGCTCTGACACATATCCCCCCTCTGATAAAGGGCCGTGGACTTTTGTCACCTTTCCCTTTCCCAGGGTAAAAGCTCCTACTTTTGGGCAACACTTCCCTACACTTCACCCCCTCCACATCAAAAGGGTTACTACTAAAAACCCCCAATACCACCTATCATACCAAGTACCTTCCCACACCCGATTCCCCCACCTTTTCCCACGGCATGTCTTCCTTTTTTTGGGCCTCACATAAGCAAAAAAACCCTTGTTGGCCCCCAATCACACTACTTCACGGGAAGCTGTAAACAACGCACCTCTTCAGGTTCGTTACCACTATAGCCGCATCGGGAAACCCCCCTGAGCCAAACCTGCTACCTCTTTGCTGCGGGTTTATGATAAACCCAAATTTTTCTTCCTCACAAGTCTAGGGTCCTCACTACCATCGCCGCCCCTAGGTTAAGCTACACCTCTAATTTCTTGGGGACCCTGAAGCCCCGCCTCTAGTTTACTATCTGACAATGGACTACTTAGTACCACCTCAGTGATAACTTCTGCTGCACTAGGATCAACTGTAGTCCCAATAACATCAGCTGGTAATTGCAGGGTTCCCATGCAACCTCAAAAATGACCACATTACCGGAATTCCCACTAGTCCAGGGGACACATTCCCCTTTTCCCCCCAAAACCCTCTGCCCAAAAAACCCCTTAACTGTTAAAGGGGAGAACTTTCAATCTCAACAGGGTCACCCTATATCTTGCTCACAGTTAAATTCACTTGGCGCTGGAGTCAAGGGCAGACACATTTTAAAGGGGAACCTCATTCATAGCCCCCGGGCTATCTTTTATTCTCCCACATATACACCAAATTTGCTTAGGCAACTTTAATGAACTTTTAAAACCATAGCTCGAGGATTTTTGGCGCAAAGGCCCCCTCCGTGGGGTCTCCCCAAAC
Source organism: Phyllomedusa bahiana (assembly GCA_025379985.1). Taxonomy (NCBI): domain Eukaryota; kingdom Metazoa; phylum Chordata; class Amphibia; order Anura; family Hylidae; genus Phyllomedusa; species Phyllomedusa bahiana. The sequence continues at coordinate 50,605 of JAODAL010017678.1, forward strand.
GACAGGACATACCATTCTGTCATACTTTTCCATTTTCCTCCTAACCCCTTGGGGAAAATGTATCGTTCCCTCAAAACCCCACCTTTTTACCCCTAGGGACTCGGGACTGCTCACCTCCCTTCACTGGGGGTTAAGCTAAAACCCCCCCTTGTGGTTCTAGCAGCTCACTCTCCCTTACCACTGTCACTGTAGTCTCTGTGACCATTGTATTAAACGCTTTTGGAAAATTGCCACCTTTGGGGGCAGTGCCCTCAGTGCACTACAGGCCAACCCAAACCATCCTCTTCATTCCTGCATGTCACAAGTGGATCTCCATCACAGATAACTGCTCGGGGTTTGCACACAAAACTCTCCGAAACGTTTCTTTACAAACTTATCATTACCTCTTTAGGCTTCATTCATCCCGGGGCATACCTACCCCTACGTTTTGGACACACCCTTTTTTAAAGCTAGTCTCCTCACACTCTGTAGCACGCCCCTACCCAGATTTTCGCTCTCTTTTTCCCCGGCAATACACCGGCCGAAATCCACGGGAAAAAAGGGGGGTCATCAAGCACTGGCACATATTCCTAAATTTGCTTTCCCTACCATGGGTACACACAGTGGCTGTGGTCCCGGCAACACACCACCAACGGGACTCCCGACACTTAAACACAAAGTTTTCAGGGCATGCACACTCATATTCCCATTTTCCACCACAGAAAGGCGGGGAACCCCTTGTTTCATGGGCAACGACACCAGCTCCACCTGAGCCTGTAGAGTTAACACATTTCTCCATGTGGGGCAGCACCTCTAGCCGTTTGTTCACACAGGGACGCAGTACCTGGAGCGCCTTGTGCCCCAGCTAAAATCCCCCTTTTCCCGGCTGTGTGGCATAGCAGGGTAACAATTTTATTAAACCCATGGTTACATTTTTCCCAACACAGCTGTGTAACCCTTAAGTAGCCAGGTGTTACCATCCCCCCCAAACCCCGCAGATACTTTGGGACATGTCCCCCAACACGAGTTCATTAAACTTTACCATCCCTCTTCCACAGTCCTGCAACGCTCTTGGGAAATTCGGGCCCGGGGTATTTGAGCTCCAACCCCCCCACAATTAGTTAGGTTTAAAAAGGGTCCATTTTACCATGCATAAGTTTTGGGCACCCCCGGGCACATTCAGGTTGTCCAACAGCAATCCTGCCCACCATCATCAGGGACTTCCACATGACAAAATTGAGGTCCTTTCCCCCTTTGGGGCCCTGGCCCACACTGTCTGCAGGGACGCTCCCGGAAAAGCCACCCGCTCCATCGGGACATTCTCTGCCCCCCCCCAACTGCCAGAAACAGGAAAGTCTCGCCCAGTATAAACTCCACAGGGAGGTCCTCGCATATCTCCAGACATGGTTGGGAGACCCACATTGCTGTCAAAATGCAGTTCCCCAATCTTACCCCTTCGGTCGGCCCCCTTCACAAATGGGGGAAGTCCCGGGGCACTCTGGGGACCTTTGCTAGAATCCAGATCAACCCCCCGTGGAATCCACCCACTCGCAACTCCAGGGGCTTTACGGCACTTTTTTCTGCCTTCCATTCAGCCAGGGCTGGGGCTCCACCCCTGTGGGACTCCATGGTTTGGGGTGCAACTTTTGTGGCTTTTCCCCTGCTGGGCTTGGGCAGCAGCCTCCCTCCGTCGTTAACCCCATCAAAGCCAAAGCATATCCTTTAACCCTTGAGGTAAATGGTTTCCTGAATGGCAAGCCACAATAGACTCTCTGGGGTTTTTAATAAGATACGGCCTAGGATAACTACCCACTGTCTGCTGGCAGTTTTCTGGCGGGGTGGCAAATCCCCAAAGCCGCAAGGTAAGCCCCCCTAAAAAAAAATCCCCCCTTGCCCCAAAAACCCCCCAGCATGGCTTTCCCATGGTAGCAAGGAAAAAAAAAAAATTCAAACAACAGTCTGTTTGCGGGTGTTTCTCTATCCAGACAATCCTTGCTCAACAGAGCTAGCTTGCAGGAGTCCCATGTACACAGTAGCAGTCCTATGCAAACTGCAGCATTTCTCTGCAAACCTTTGTGCACACATCAGCTTGTGCCCAGCTTATGTAGTGCGCCAATCTTGCCGGTTAGTACCAATCATGCCCTTCACATGCCTCGACCATATGTAACAATTCACATGCCTTCGGCCGCCATCTTGGCTCGGCCCGGGGGTCATTTAGCTCTGGGATCGCCGTTTTTCGTAAACCGGCTGGCACTCCAATATATGGCACTTCGACACCAGGCGTCAGTTTTACACTGGCCGCAGCCAGCTTTATTCGGGCTCAGGATAACGCACAGCAAGTAAACAAAGAAAACAAAACCTCGGCCGTCTAGCCACTAACTAAACATGAAATAGAGACCCTCTCTATCTGTGGTTTGAACCTACCGTTCAGCCTCTCTCCAGCTCCTCCACTGCTCCACTCTCAGGTAGCAGACCACGTCCCCCTGATTACCTGGAGCAGCAGACTTTTGTAGGCCTCCAGGGCCATGCCAAAAACATGTGCTGAAACACGGGGAGTAGACACCCACCCAACACATTGCCTACTCCCAATAAGAGCCGACCCAGAAATAGCTATAGGCGGCTGCCAGCCGCATACTGTGACTGACAGCATAAATAGATGGCTCTTATCCCACCAAGGCCAGGTACCCTTGGTGGCGTGTTGCTTGTGGATCTTCTGTATAGCTCCACTTAGTTGCAGAAACATACGACTGCTTGCTGTCGCTCTGCCACAATATATAAACCAGAAGTTTACATTCACTCTATAAAAAGACAGATATGCATGAAATCAGAATAAACCTTACCTGTGTTAGGTCAATTAGGATTAACAAAATTATTCATATTTGCCAAATGCAACAAACTACTAGAATAATCCCATGCCAAAGGGTACAGATACTACTCTAAAACGTAATCTTTATTAATAATACTTAAAACATAAAACAGAAAGAAGGAAATCCCAATGGACAGATACTTATTAGTGAAATAACAACATAAGCGGAGCACCCACCCTGAAAGGGATGACCCCACACAGGAACACCCTACCAAAACTACACAATAGTAGACAGACTACAAAACAAAAAGCACAATGCCCCTACAGATATGACCAATATTTATAGACCAACAAATAAAACAAAAAACATACAGTCAACACAGCAATCTCCTTTAAATCATAAACATACATACAGCATACATATTCCGACGCATTTCTCCCACTGATGGCGTGGGCTCATCAGGGAAACGAAAATCAGAAAAAGATTGCCACAATACAAGATAATCTTGCCTAGATACAAAACTTTCATATGCATATAAAATATAATGCTTGTAGTCCTGCAATAACAGTGAAAAATATTGCTGTAGATGACGATAAAGGGAAGCAGAGAGAGAGGCAGGTACAAAGCCCGTTATAAATACCTGTACCAATCATCGGCGTCCGGAAGATGAAATTGCGCAGGCGCCACTGCATACGGACTCAGTAAAGTTACAATATACAAAACAAGATGAGAAACCATAGTGACACATCATTGCTCGCATCCATGTCACCACGCAGGCGCCCCGCGGAACAAGAGATGCACACAGAAATCACGACTTCATCTAAAGAAAGCGCATGCGCTAAGAAATAATCACGCAGGTGCACAAGGTAAGAAGTTCAAAAGAGAAGCCGCGGCTAGAAGATACGTACGCAAATAAACTTAGAGGCACTTCAACCCAGACATAGAGACGCTGCCAGTAGGCCTCGGCCAGCTGGCAGACATAGGTAGAATAGAAAAATAAACAAATAAAACCAGGTCTTTTGTTACTATCTTAAGCATACTACCCAGTTGATTACCTAACCAAATGTAATCGAGTGTTCCAAATACACACATACATAATTACAAATACATATAAAACATAAAACAAGTATAGATAGAAAATGTGGGATCCACAGTTATATAATTGCAAGATGTCTATAAAAAGACTCAATGTATATATAGAAAGAATACCAATCATTAGGGTATCCAGATGTAAAGATAAAGGACACAAAAAAAAATTAAAATAAATGATGTACTTGAAATATAATTAGAGATGGGCGAATTGATTCTAACGAAGTGGAATTCGTTTAGAATTTCAGGAAAACTTCGGTTCTGAACGAAGTCGAATATTGGGGTACTTCGCGTGAACGAAGTGTGCTTTTGATTGATAAAAGGGCTGCGGGCACATGGCGTTACATGGGGCAAAAAAACTCTGGGAGGAAGAAGGGGCATAAGCCTGCATGACATGTGCAGAGATTAAGCCAAAATCAGAGACCGCGGATTCTGTGACGTCACCGCACTATATAAGTCCGGGCGCAACGCTGGGAGCTCATACCGCTCTCACTGAACTGATTAGGGAAGGTGCTGCCGTGACTCTTATAATAGCTCTTACTGAAGAACTGATTTTTATACAGCGATTTTTGGGGGGAGTCTCAGCTTGTCTCAGAGACTGCTTCTCTTAACGTTCTATTTCTGATTTTGTGGGGTATTAGATCTGAAGTCCATTGTGCGTCCAGTGCAGCTGCATATACATTTTAATGCTATCTGCTCACAGCACATTGAATATCCAAGGGGGATCTAAGCCTGTTCCTGTTGTATTATTTAAAGAAACAGCGTTTTTTAAAAATACAAATACCACTTCATTTTTGGCTGCTCAATTCTTTTGCGCAAATTTTCATCCAGGGGTTAATTAAGCGTTGTTCTGCTGTTGTGGTCACTAAAAGAAACCGTCTTTTTCAAACCGCCAAAAAATAAATTTTTCCTGTACCTAAATTCACAAGCGAAGGTTAATTACAATTTTTTCTTCTTGTTGTGTAGCGTAAAAAACACGCCATTGTAACACGCTAAAAAACTCGTAGTTTGTGGTTGCTCAATTGTTTGGCGCAATTTACATCCAGGTTTAATAAGCGTTGTTTTTTTTGCTGTGGGACAAAAATAAACCGTCTTTTCACCGCCAAAAAAAAACATTTTTCCTGCAGCCTAATTCACAAGCGAAGGGTTTAAATTTCAATTTTTTCTCTTGTTGTGTAGCGTAGAAAACATGCCATTGTAACACGCTACAAAGCCTAGTTTGTGGTGCTCAATTGTTTGGCGCAATTTACATCCAGGGTTAATTAAGCGTTTTTTTCTGCTGTGGTGACAAAAATAAACCGTCTTTCAAACCAAAAAATAAATTTTCCTGCAGCCCAAATTTTACAAAAGAAGGGTTTTTACAATTTTTTCTCTTGTTGTGTAGGAGAAAACACCATTGAACACGCTACAAAAATCGTGTTTGTGGGGGGTTTAATTGTTTGGCGCAATTTACTCCGGGTTAATTAAGCATTGTTTTTTGCTGTGGTGCAAAAATAAACCGTCTTTCACCGCCAAAAAGTACATTTTTCCTGCACCTAATTTACAAGCGAAGGGTTTTTACAATTTTTTCTCTTGTTTGTGCGTGAAAACCCCTGTAACACCCTACAAAGCTCCATTTTTTTGGTTGTTCAATTCATTTGCGAATTTACTCCAGAAGGGGTTAATTAAGGCGTTGGATCTGCAGTTTTAACTCAGTAAAAGAAACCTTTGGTTTTACACCGCCACAGAAGAAAGTCTGTAGCATAATTCAATCCGAAAGATAATAATCTGTTTGTGCTTTTTATATTCACTACAATACACAGAGTTTTTTAAACGGCAACATACAAGACAATTTTTTCCCTGCCATTGTGGAGCGCAATAATATCCAAGGTTACCCAAGCTTTCTTAGTTTAGTTTCATTGAGTCAAATACAGGGTGGCGTATTTATCATAACATATATCTTCATCAAACAGTGTCTGTACATATTAGAAAAAACAGTCTGTACATAGAGAGTGGCAGGCTGTTCACTTGCGAGTGGCAGACAGGCCAAACATTCCAGGACTAGTCGCATCCCACAGCAAGGGACTCACAGCAGGGTCACTACTCGTGAGGCCACAACTGCCCGCTGTTCTATCTAGCGGACCGAGTGGTTGACTAGCAACCCAAGGGTTCTTGATTGGTTGACTAGGTCATCCACTTCCTCCCAGATGACACTAGACAACCCCATCCAGAATCGGAGGGGAACGTTCAGAACACAAACCCATAGGTTGGCATGGCCCTGGGAAGCTGGTCAGCGGCCCTCACCCGTCCTCAACCCGCCTCTGTCCCCATCCGGTTTCCCTCAGACAGAGAGATCTAGCTATGTGCTGGGCTCAGCGCCACTATATGGCTAAGGATTGAACAATTTGAGTAGGGCAGTCACAGCTACATGGCAGCAAAGAAATGGGGCCAATATTCCCCTGCACTTCAGTAGCGGCAAAGTATAATGTTTGAGAGTGGCTGGGAGTCACGTGTGAGGGGTAAGCCTCTGCATACAAGACCGGTGATGAGGAAAAGCAGGGACGATGAAACACAAATAGATGATGAAAGTAGCCGACCGCACTTGGGGAGCCGGGTGAGGCAAGGCTTTCATCATCGTCAGGAGAAGTGGGCGTCATCTTGCGCTTCTGGCAGCGTCGCAACCAGCAAGTGGGTTGTGTAGCCATGAGTCAGGCAGGGTAGCAGCAAGATGTGCTGTCGGGACCAAGCGGCCACGGGTGTAAAACCCGCTTCGCAGGCCAAGAAAGGTAGCGGCACAGGGGCTCCAGTTGAGGCACGGCGTAGGTCTCACTCAGTGGGCGGAGCGTTGGTGTAAAAACCCGATCTCGTCGGTGTGGCATTCTTTGCTAAGACAACCGGCAGGAGCCGAATATGTATATGTAGACATCTTTGGGCAGAAAGTGAAGCGTGGCCAGGGAGCTAACGATGGCACCACAGCTCTGCGTCAACACATGCAAGCGTCCACCATCCGGTGGCCTGGGAGAAAAGTGGCTCAGATGTGGTCGTCCATCTCTGCGCCGCAAGCAACAGCATCGAGCAGCAGCGCCCCAGTGGCAACGCATGCCATTGCAGCCAGCACAATGCTCCCACCACCTCTGGCAGAAGGGAGCTGTTTTCTCTTTGACATCATCTCCCGGTCCAATGCTCCTCTGCTTCTCGCTAGCATCATGGCGCCAGCATTCTTCAGCGAGGCGATTGCAAAGAGACAACAGTATGCTATCCAAACCATCCTAAGGTGCAGCAGCTGACCGTGCACCCTGTCCAATTGTTTGTACTGCATCCCCTTCCCTTTCCAAATGTGGACTCTGCACCGTTCAGATAACTAATGGCTTGTATACAGAGCCGAATGGAGAGATCCAAGCGTAAATTCTTTTCCAAAAAGGCAGTACCTGCACTTCATAAATATGTAGAAACCTAGGTTGGCTAGTCGTTGAGCTTATCGTTTTTGTTCCGAAGTGCACGCAAGCGCGGACTCTCGGAGCTGTAACTACGGTCAGGGCCAGTACATGTCCTTTACGTACGGCCCACTGGTGAAATGTTGTGCATTCCTGCCCATCACACGCAACAACTTGGGACAGAGAGACGCCCTTTCCTCCTCCACGTTGTCAAACCTGCTGCTCCTGCGCCCAATGTCCCGCCTCCTCCTCCGCCACCACCACCACCATCACGCCTCCACAAGTACAGCTCCATCATACCACATGTTTAAGGGCACAGCGGTGCACAGCAGTTCTACACCTTGCTTGCCCTCGTCGAACAAAAGTCACACAGGGGAGGAACTGCTCCGTATCATGCAGCAAGAAATCGATGTGTGGCATTCTCCGAGCCAACTGCAAACCGGAACCATGTGACGAAATGGAGAACCAACGTGTCCGCGCATAGCTCCGAGGAGGATGGTCCCTGTGCCCACCATGGTGCACGTGTACAATCTGATTGTGAAAAGGTTCCAGAAGTCTTTTCCACCGATTATCAGAAGATTCTAAAAATGGCCAGGAAACTGTGCATGCACTTCATCCCATTCCTACAAACCAGACACACCCTCCTGAGTTGCAGCGGCAGAACACACTCTGATTATGCGATGTTTCCACCCGTTAGGAATTCCAGCCTGCAACAAGTTGGACCGACTTTATGAACAGAGAAAGCCATTAACGATTTTATGATGATCCAGAGGCGGACAGGAGTCCTCCCCTGTGTAACTTTGATGGTCAGCCTTTGGCAACTCATTGCGTGACACCTGCCGTTTGTGAGGCCATTCAGATGCGACGTTATTTGTCAGTCGACAGACTACACGGATGAATAACGTCATTCCACTGCTTCATGTCCTGGAACAGATGCAGAAAAATCTGTCTGGGCAGGGGACTGGAGACGTCGACGACATTCGTCTCGCTGGCCACATGAGTCAGGTGGGGACTGAAATGGATGAGGAGGAGGTACATTGGATGGTCAGAGCATTGTCTGGTGTAATGAGTGGAATTTTCTCTTACCCAGGTACAAGATAGGAGGAAAGCAAGAGCAGTTGAGGAGGTAGATTGAAATGAGGAAGACGAGCAGATGTCCCGCAAGCAACCGTGGCAGTATGACAGTGGAGATGGATGCATGATCCCCCTCCTCGGAGACACTTGTGCAATGGCCCGCAGCATGCTTATTTTTGCCTGGCTAGTGACAGCCGAATAGTCACGAAGCACCGGCAGAGGACTGAACCTTCTGCTCTCCACCCGTATTGGACCCTCGCTTCCAGTCCCAAAATGGGAGCCTATTTCCCGCTATTGAAGGGAGGACAAACTCAAATACAAATAGGGAAATCCTCCGTAGTCAGTTGGCCTCTGCCTATGTGCGGCATCGTCCCTCCTCTGGACAGGTCTGATGCCGGGGGTTCTTCAGCCGCCCTACGTACTACTGCCAGCGGCAGCTGGGTGAAGGTGGGGAGGGTCGGAGCAGTACCAGCTCCATCAGCAGTCAACCGAATTTGGAGTCACTGATGACAAGCTTCTTCCTTCAACCCGCCTAGTGAGGAGGGCAGTCGCCCGCTTGCCACAGCAGCAGCTGCAGACCTGGATGCAACCCTGAACCAACCAGTTGTGGCCCTACTGGACAGCACTCCTCTGCCTCCCCAGTTAATGATCCGCTGGACTACTGGCAGGCCAACGGATGTGGTGGCCGCAACATCCGCGTTTGAAGTGGAAAGCTGTCCTGCCCGGCCAGTAGTGTGGCATCAGAGGCGGGTGTTCAGTGCAGCGGGGCCATCGTTACCCCAAGGAGAACCCGCTTTGTCTACGTGAAAATGTGGAACGCCGACCTTTGTCATGATGAATCAGGCGGGTAACGGCCAGGATTTCCACACACAGCCTTACATCATACTACAACAGCCATGACGCCTCCACCCAAACTGTAGAAAAGATCTGGGTATCAACAACTACCTGGCCTCACGCAGCCACTATTTTTGATGGCCGCCAACCCGCCCTGAGCCACACATCTTCTGACAGTTTCTCCCCATCTGTCACCAACCACTTTCCAGACTGGTAATTGCCACCCACCTCCACACACTCCCTTTGTGCCACAGTCCCATCCTCATGCTGCTGATTTGGCTGCTCGCCCTTGACCTCCACTTCTTCTGTCAGTGCCAGCTTGTGGCCTACTCAATTTTTTGCCACCACGTCCAGAATGTGATTGTGGCCACTGTCCTGACCTCATGCGGCTGCTGTGGCGGGCTGCCGTGCCCTAGACACTGTGACAATTTGTGCCACTCTGAGGTCCTATTCCTGTTTCTTGCCTCTCCAGAAATTCATTTGCCACTCGTCTGACCTCATGCTGCTGCTGCAGCCGGACCAACACACACTCTGTGCATTGTACCACTGTCTTGACCTCATGCGTGCTTGCTGTTTCTGCTGCCGTCGAACCTACACACTTTGACATTGTGCCCACTGTCCTACCTCATTGCTGATGCTGTTCTGCTGCCGTAGACCTACCACAGTGTCATTGCTCCCCACTCTGCTGGCCTACTCCTGTTTTTTTGCCACCGTCCAGAATTCATTTGGGGTTGTGGGGGGGGGGGGGGCCCCTCTCCTGACCTCCAATGCTGCTTGCTGTTGCTGCTGCCGGACCTACACACTGTGTCATTGTGCCACTGTCTGACCTCATGCAGCTGCTGTGGCCTTGCTGCCATGACCTACATACTGTGTCATGGTGCCAACTCTGTGGCCTACTCCTTTTTTTGCCACCTCTAGAATGTCAGTGTATGCCACTGTCAGACCTCAGCTGCTGATGCTGTTGATGGCCGCTACTCCACACTAGCGTGTCATTGTGCCATTCTCCTTTGGCCTACTCCAGTATTTGCCCCACTCCCGCATGTTGTATGGTGCCACTCCTTCTCTTGACCGTCATGCTGCTGTGGCTTCACGCCGTCACCTCCACACGCGTCACTGATCTTGCCACTGAGCTCTCAGCTTGTTTTTTTCCAGCTTTTCGCTGCATGACTTTAATCAGCTACATTCCGCTTCAGTTTTTTTGGTCAGTTTTTGCCCTCTTAAGTGCCCAGGGAATTTATAGTGAAGCAAAATAAAAGATTCTAAGAAGCTGCGGCAGTCATCTGTTGTTCATACTAAAACACAACATTGTATGAAGAACAAACCAAGCTCCCTCTGCATAATTAAGCATCGGCACAACCTTCACAGTAAACAGCACCCTGCCGGCTCTGTGCAGCCTGGAAATAGCTTTTTTTTAACTGTGATTTCGTCCCGAAGTAATTCTACGAAGTTATTTTTTGTCGGGAAATTCAGCGAAGTGAGCGAACCGAATTTCGAGAAATTCGCCCATCTCTAAATATAATCATTAAGGCCGTGAGGTTGCAGGGCCATCAAACAAAAAATCCAAAATGTTTCTCTCTGTAACAGCTTTCTATCAAAATCTCCTTTTTCGTGGGAAGGAGTAACCACCCTCTTCCACAGAGAACAAATAGCCAGTGGGTTATCCCGATGCACCAAGTTCATATGACGTGCCAAGGGTGTATCACGGTGATGTTTTATGTCTCCCAGCTGCTCGAAAGATTCAAACGTCTTTTAGTTTTCTCTGATCGTCTCCCCACATACAACTGGGGCAGTTTGCAATAAAGGCACTGATACACGCACAGGTTGACCTCTGTCTTACAATAGGCATAAGAGTACATCTTAAAGAATTTTCCAGATACCAAATTGGTAAAAGTTTTGGAAAATGAAATAAAGCCACACGCTTTGCATTTACCACATCTGTAAGTGCCCGTAATTTTATTTGTGCCAAACTTTTAAGCACAAATGAGGGCGTTAAAATGACGATTGAACCAGAGAATTACCTATATTTTTTCCCCACCTGAGTGCTATGCGGGAAACCTCGTCAATAAACTCAGCTACGTCAGGGTCCTGTCTTACTAATGGCCAATAATTCGCAATAATACCCTTTGCCAACTGAAAAGAGTTATCATAAGTGCCAACCATCCTCAATTTGTTATCAGTAACAGAATCTCTAGACTGTAGTGTGACCAGAAAGGATTTACGATCAACAACCCTGGCCAATTGATATGACTCAGAAAGAACTTATTGAGGGTAACCGGGTTCAGAAAACCTCTTCCATAGCAAATCAGCTTCCCAGACAGCCATTTATCACAGTTAAGTATGCCAGATGACTAGTGATGAGCATGTGGTCACTATTGTTATCGATTCGATAGTCATATTGGCAATTATCAATGACGAGATCCCGATATATCATGACCAGATTATCACCAGATAACTATTAAAGTCCTAGGGAGAGGAACAACACCTTCATTCTACACCAAACAGGCTGGAGAAGCTGGAATTAACATGCACAACAGAAACGGAATCCGTGCGACATCTTAGGCAAGACAATTAGGAAAAAAGTACGAAGAAAAAAAATCACAGATTATTCACTATCCCTTTCCTGTACCACAGCATGACCCTCAAACCTGCATGACCCACAAAATAAAAAGTGCCAGCATATGTGATTCTCTATTAATTAGTCACGGAATAATCGTTCATATGTGACTTAGGTTTTCTCATGCAAATTTTCCTGGGAAATATTAGTAGTTCTCCTCCTATTCTATATGATTAACCTGCTTACCATCTGCCTTCGTATAATAATCCCAGCATTATTAAACAAACGTATATAAATATGTAAAGGATTTTCTCACAACAGATGGTGAAAAGGTTTTTTTGGCCGTCCATCTGCTGAGGACCAAACCAACCCTCATATGTTAGATTTAGCAGCTCAAAAGGCTCTGATGTATACCACAGCAAAAATGCACACAAGACTTATGTTTCTGGAAAAGCACTGAGTTATATATCGTAAATTCATTTATATCTATCTATATTTATCGATCCATGTATATCTACACATATATATGTATATACATAGCACATAACCATTAATATTTTAACCCTTACAACACTGTTCACAGCCATGAAACTTGTATTACTACACGCGGCTTGCTGTTTCGCCACACTAAGGAGCCCTTCCTCGTCCCTTTCCCTATATGTCCTACACCCCTTTGCTCGCTTCCCACTGTTTTTTGCTCCATGTTCAAAAGAAAAAATTTTAAAAAAAGGTATGGAAGAGTTTTTGACAGTCTCTTATTAAAAATCACAGCTATTCTTAATTCCTTAATTTCCTAAGCCAACGGGATTAAACAGAATTGTTTTTTTAGCAATCCCTGTTAAATGGGGTTTTGTGGAAGGCCCGTAAGACAAAATAACAGGTTTTCCCTTCACCCCGGGATTTACAATGCCCAGTAGGGCTAGGAATTGATAGTTTTCAAAAAACATCATACAATGGCTATCTCCCCCAAAACAAGATTCCCCGACGCAATAAAACATTCAACTTACAGGGTTTGAGAAATTGCGTTTTTTGAAGCAATGAACACGGAACGTTACTAGAAAATCCCCAATCCTAATTTAAAAAACAAGGTTTGTCTTTGAAAAAAAGGGGCGGCCCCAAAGTGCAAAAAAAGCTTTAAAAACCCCCCTTACGACCTTGGCAATGCAAGTCCATGTTTTTTGGGGGGTTTGACCCCCCTGTTTTATGCATATGCCCCTGGGGACGTCGAACTCAAAGCGGGATTTTCGCGATGGGCGCGGGATGCCACTGTATATTACAGCGACACCCGCATGTGGCCCCGACCCCGACACCCCGGTTTGGCAGGGGGGGGGGTTAAACCCCTTAAATTTTGAACCCTCGGGGCGCAATAACTAAGAGAGACGCAGGAGGATTTACTCCTTGGGCTCTGTCGGCGTCACAAAATGCACGACGCTCGATCCGGCAGCCCTCCCCCCCTGACAACAGCACGGAAGGCAAGAAGATCTTAATTAAATGCACTAGGGAAAAGTAAATAAAAAGTGAAAAGTAAAAAAAAAAAAGTGAAAAACAAGTAAAACACAAAAACGAAAATAAAAAAAAATAAGTAACCGCCTTTTCCCCCTATACAAAAGCCCAAACGCCCCCAAAAAATAAAGTACCCATTTAAAGTATCGCCGCGTGCGTAAAACCTGGGTATAAAAAGTACATGTAATTTAAAAGTACCCGAAACCGAAAAAAAAATTCACAAAATTACGATTTTTGGGGAACTACAGCACATAAAATGAATAAAAAGCGATCAAACCCCCAAAAAATGCCAAAGTTGTACCAATTAAAACGTCATTCATCCCACAAAAAGTCCTTTCCAGCTCTGTATACAGAAAAATAAAAAAGTATAGCCTCAAAGATAGCGATGCATAAATATTTTTTTTTCCACACTAAAAAACTTTTTTTTTTTTTTTTAAAGTTTCAACATAAAAAAACTAATAAAAAGGATACGCCGTAATGTATCGACCAAAAGATAAAGCAATTTAAAAGGAAACTGCACGGTTTCCCCTTTTAAAAAAAAAAATAAAAAAAACACTACTAAGATTTCAGTTTTTTTCTCCCCTGCCTTCCAAAAAATGGATTTAAAAGCGATAAAAAAAGCCTTTTTCCCCACCAAAATGATACTAATAAAAATGTCAACTCATCCCGCAAAAAAAAGTCCCAACCAGCTCCAACACAGAAAAATTTAAAAGTTATGGCTCTCAACTATGGCAGAAAAAAAAACGTATTTTCCGGTTGAAAAAAGTTTTTTTTTTTGTATAAAAGCATAAAACATAAAAAAAAATACAAAAAGGATTGCTGTAACATTTGACCTGTTGAGTAAAACTAGTATGTCCTATTACCGTAAAATGACCAATAAAAAAATAAAAATTAAAAATACTACCCAAAAGGAGTATTTTTTTTCAAAACGTCTCACAAAAACCCTTTAAAAAAAAGTGAACATAGCTCATATGCACCCCTTGGTTTACCAAAAAACACAACTCATCAGCAAAAAAACAAGCCCAAATCAGCTCCTTACACAGAAAAATAAAAAAAGTTATGGCGTCAAATAGGGCAACTTAAAAACCCAAAATTTTTTTTTTTTACAATTTCATTCTGAAAATAAAAAAACGAAAAACTACATAAAATAAATAAATTTGTAATTGTGTCGACCCCATAGAAAGTTTTCCCCGTCAAATTCATGCACGGCGAAAAGCTGTAAAACGGGAAACCAAAAACAAAGGGGAACTGCTTCCCTCCCTCCCCCCATTTTAATGGCCCAAAGCTAAAAAAAACAAAGGAACACCTGTGCAACCCAAAAAGCAAACACCCCCCGATGAGATCCCGAGGGCGTTTAATCAAAAGGGCGACTTCTGAAGGTTGTTCTCTACTTGGGGGCTTTGCAAATGTGACTGCCCCACCAAAATCTTGTTCCCAAAAAGCGAAATAGCGCCCCCCCTTTGTACGCTCTGACATGCCCCCCAAAAAGTATTTACACCCAGATGTAGGGTTTTCCCCGAATTTGGGAAGAAAGGGGCTTAACAAAATTTGGGGGTTCTTTTTTACTGGTTTCCTTGTAAATATGAAACTTTAAGCAAAAAATTGCAGATTTTTGGGAAAAAAATTTTTTTTACATTTCACGCCAAAATGCAAAAAAAATTTGGGAATCACCTGGGGTCTATATACTAAAGCACCCTGAATATTTTCCTTTAAAGGGGGTGTAGTTTCCAATAGGGGGTTTTTAGGGGTTTATTACATTTTACACCTTAGGGTGTCCTCAAAACCTAAATGGCACCTAAATAAAATCGTATTGAAATGAACCCAAGTCTGTAGGTGCTCCTCCTATTCGAAGGTTGTTTTTAGCCCCAAAAAGGCAATAGGGCCACATATGGGGAAACTCTAAAACGGCAACCCGGGGGGAATTAATATGTTGCAATTACCATCACATTTACCGTTTCCCGTGAATAAATGGTAAATATTGAAAATCTGCAAAAATAGTGAAATTTTGAAAATTTCACCACCACTTTGCTTAATTTTTGTTTAAATACCAAAACTAAAAAACTTCCCAAACACGTTTAAATACTTTAAGGGGGGCAGTTTTTTAAGGAGTAATTTTTGGAGGTATCTAACCCTGCAGGCCCCCCAAGGGGCCCCAGAACTACTGCTCCCTAAAAAAATGTATATTTCAAATTTTCCTTTAAAATGTGAAAATACTACTAATTTCTAACCCTCTAATGTCGAAAAAAAAATTTAAAAAATGTTCCAACCTATAAGGGCATAGGTTAAAAGCATTTAAAAAAAATTTTGTGGGGAAAAGTTATCCGCCTTGCACGCAAAAAATTTTTGGGAAATTTCAAAAAACAAATTTTTCCCCAAATTTTCATGACTTTTTTAATTTAAAAAAAAAAAAAAAAGATGTATGAATCAAAATTTCTTTCTAACTTAAAGCACAAAGTTCACGGAAAACAATCTCTGAAACACATGGGGTGGTAAAAGTTAAAAAATTATTTTCCA
This sequence comes from Phyllomedusa bahiana, assembly GCA_025379985.1. NCBI lineage: Eukaryota > Metazoa > Chordata > Amphibia > Anura > Hylidae > Phyllomedusa > Phyllomedusa bahiana. Next base: position 66,372 of record JAODAL010017678.1, read on the forward strand.
TAAAAACACATCCCGATTTAAAAAAAAAGGGGATGTAGGGAAGGGCCAAATCCCCGGGTCCCTTTAAGGGGGTTTAAAAATTATATGGATAACAACAGTTACTAAAAATTTTCCGTATCCTAAAGAATACGGGGGCTCTTTGAACAAAACCCGGGCTCACCCCAAAAGGAAAAAAAGCTATTTAAAAGTTAACATATGTTGACGATTAAAGTTGGCCATTTACATCGGTCGATAGTCACCTCACGACAAGATAGTCGATATGGGATTATGATCGATGACCATTAAAGTCAAAGGGGGAGCAACAACACCTTCATTTTACACCCCAAACAGGCGGAAAGCTGGAATTAACACCACAACAGTCAAAAGGATATGTCTTTCATCTTAGGGAAAAATGAACACGAGGGACCAATTTACGGAAAACAAGATTTTGTTTTTCAGCTATTGGATTTTTTTTTGACCACAAACTATTTTTTTTTTGATGGCCCCCTTTTTTCACCAGATAAAAGGGGGCACCATTGGGAACTGTCTGTGCACCAAGTTTTTTCTATCTATTTTAGGGTTGGGGGGAGGATCTATTGTTTTTTTCTGAACACCTTGAAATATTCACAGATGGTTTTATTTTGGGGGGGGCTTTTTGATGAAAATTTTGATTTTTGGGGGTGGTATAAAAATTTTCATGGGTTTTTTTCTAGACTCAATGATAATAAAATTGGGATGAAATTTACATTTTAAATTCATCGGGAGAAAAAATTTAAATTTTTTGGATCTTGAATTATGTTGGATGAAAATAAGCAGATTAAAGACAAGATATTTCGGAAAAATACGGCTACCAATAGTTTGTTACATTTCTCTAGTTGCCATCCACCTTCACAAAAAAAGGGGATTCCCATTTGCCAATTTCTTAGGGCTCTTAGAAATTGTTATACAATTGAGTATTTCAATGAAGAATGTATAAAGTTAAATGCACGTTTTCAGGCAAGGGGTTACCCTAAAAAAATGCTTGAGGAAGGCGTTTAATAGGGCTTTGACCAGTGACAGAGGACATTTATTAATCAGTAAAAAGAAGAAAGAAAAAACTGATTTAATTCGTAGTATATGTACCTTTGATGATAGAGCCAATGAAATGAGAGCTATACTTAGAAGACATTCTGATGGCAGATCCAGTATTCTCTGAGGTGATTTCTAAATACCCTAGTGTCACTTATAGAAGAGGAAGAATTCTTAGGGATGAATTGTACATAGTCATTTTGAGGGAGATGGTAAAAAAACATGGTTGCGTCTCCGTGGTGGGCTCATATCCCTGTGCAACTGTTCATTCTTTCCATTTCATATGGAAAAAACTAAGATTTTGTTAAAATCCCATTGATAAGAGAAGATTTGAGATAAGACAATTCATCAATTGTAAAAACCAGAGGGGTGGTTTATGGGGCTATGTGTACCTGCCCCAAAAATCTATGTGGGAAAAAACCATACAGGAGTTTCGTCGTTGGATCTCGAAACCTCTAAAGTACTATTAAAACTAGAGGTGACACTCCCCTAGCAAGACACATTTTGGAAGTACATAAGGGCCCGAAATAGGTGCTAAAATTTTGGGGCATATGTGTGAAAAAGCTAGGGGAAAGAAAGGGTGATTTGGATGTAGTTTTTTTTGCAGGAAGAGGCAAGATGGATACACAGACTCAATACATTGAAACCTAAAGGCCTAAATGAAGGCTTTTCATTTTCGGCATTTATTTGATCTTGCTGATTCCCTATATAATAATTTTTTGAAAAAACAGGATATATGTGATTAAGTATGGTCAAGTGGATTTTAGCACAGTTGAATTATGACTATGGAAACATCAGAGGTTCATATATGTTTTTTTTTTTTTTTTCTTTTTCCCCTCCCTTCCATTCTCCCTCGCGCCCCTTCCCCCCTCCCCTCTCTTCTCCCCTTTTGCCTCCCATGTTTTTCCTCATTGTCCCTGGGTCCTGTAATGATGACAGATATTCATCACGTGAGGCCCCGGTTTCTATTTAACAAATTAGGGATGCATGTATATTGCTTTTGCATGGGACTATTTCTATGTATCTTATATTTAAAGAGAGATTTATTGTACCTGCTTGCGCCACTGATCTAGTGCGAAGCGGATGCAACTAGAAGCAATGGCATTTGAAGATACTGGAGTTCTTGCATGCTCCCATGTTTTTGCATGCTCCCATTGTGACGTGGTGGATTGAATGGCTAGCTGTGAGCCGTAGGAGAGAATCTTCAATGGGGAACTTGTGAGGTCAAACTGTGGGAGGGAGGGCTAGCCATAGAGCCTACAGTATTATTAAAATGAATATGAATATTACATGTAAAAGAGAAGTGGTTTATGAATATAGTCTTGAGACAATACTATACAATGCAGTGGAACATGTATTTAATGGGGCCTGCAGCTCTATTGGAATGAATATGCATATTACATATATAGGAGAAGTGCTTTATGGAAGATAATTATGCAGTGGTCTATTGTACAGTGGAGTTTATATTCCCAATGAATATGCATAATTAGATATTGAAGAGAAGGGGCTTATGGGAATTGATAAAGATGGCAGTGTGCTGTTTTAAATTGATTTCCTAGTCTGCTTAGTTCATCTAGGTGAGGCACGCAGTTACAATAATATGAGAGAAGTGAGACGGAAGCCTCACAGTCAGGGCTGAGGTGTTTGGTTTTGAGTGCATTGGCGGGCAGTACGGTAAGATGGGGCGCAAAAGCCCCCTTATGGATGGGCCCAATTTGACTGAAGGTTGTTGGCTCATGAGAGCATGGTGGCAGCTTTAGCAGGACATGTTATGAGTGTGCACGCACGGAAGGGGGAGTGAGTTTTATGTGGATTCTCTGATGGCTAATTGGTGAGCACCTGAACGGGGTGTTTACCTAACATGATATAAAAAGAAGTGAGCTCAGACCACATGTGATCGGACCTCTAAGCCTTGATAAAGTCAGGTTAGCTGGCAAAACATGTCGGCGAGGTCAGATATGACGTTTTAAATTGTGATCGCTCACCTCTGTCTACAAGTGTCACCTGCTGCAGACGGTGTCACAAGGGGGCCTAATTTGTTCTGTGTAGTGTTGGCTATCGACATCGGGCGATAGTCGATAGTCGGCCACCATCGATAAGGTTTTTCGATAGTCGATAGTCGATCATCTCCGATGACCATTAAAGTCTATGGGAGAGCAACAACATTCTTACACCCAAAAAGGGCTGGAGAAGCTGGAATTAACAGCCACAACAGTCAAATGGATACCTGCTACATCTTAGGCACAACACTTAAGCTATAAAGCCACAGAAAAAAGTCACACATCATTCACTATCCCTGTCTTGTACCACAGCATGACCCTTAAAAACCCGCATCACCCACAAATTAAAAAGTGCCAGAAGGCAGTATTATTTGAACTATCATATTACTTGAACTGTACATTGACTATCCCTGTCATGGAACGCAGCATGACCCTAAAAAATGCATGACCCACAGAATAAAAAAACGCCGGAAGAAAGTAGTCTTTGAACCACCCATTTTTGTTTAAGGGGAAATTTACAAACCCGTTTCCCGGACCGCAGCCGGGCCCTTAAACCTGTCCCGCCCACAGAAATTTAAAAAGTGGGGGAAAAAGGAAATTTTTAACCACCATTTTTTGTTTTAAATGGACATGGGGCAAACCCTGTCCTGGACCCAGCCTGACCCTTAAACCTGTTCTGACCCACAGATTAAAAAGTGCCAGAAAAAGGGAGTCCCCCTTTAACCACCATTTTGTTGAACTGGACATTGCTAAAAACCTGTCCTGGACCGCATTATGACCATTAAAACCCGTCTGACCCCAAATTAAAAAAATGCCGGAAAAAGGGGGTCTTTCAACCCCCCATTTTTGTTTCACTTTGGGCATATTCCGTCCCTGTCCTGGGCCACAGTAACCGGGCCATTAAAACCCGTCTGACCCCCCGAATTTTAAAAAATGCCCAAAAAATAAGGGCTTTCCAAAACCCCCATTTTAGTTGAAAATGGACATTTAAAAATTTCCCATCCGGGCTACAGCATTTAGTCCCCCAAAAACCCGCATGATCCCCAGATTTAAAAAAAAGGGCCGGGAAAAAAAAGTCTTTTCAACCACCATTTTAGTTTCAATGGACATTGACTGAAATGTCCGGAAGAGTATGAAAAAAAAAAAAAATAAAACCTTCTGACCCCAGAAAAAAAAAGTGCCGGAAAAAAAAGTCTTTTTAAAAACCCCCATTTTTTTTTTGAACTGGCCCCAATTTTACTATACCCGTCCTGGACCGCAGTATGACCCCTTTAAAACCCGGGTGACCCCCAGATTAAAAAAATGCCGGAAAAAGGAGCTTTCCCTTTCCCCCATTTTTTGTTTTTACTGGGACATTTACTAAACCTGTTTTGTGCCACAAACAAAGACCCAGGGCCCCGGGTTTCAGTGGGTGCTGGGGGAGAGCCCCGGGGTGGCGTTTCCCTCACCTTTTTTAACCCAGGTTTTTAAAATGCCCCCGATTGACGCAGCAACAAAAACTTCGTGCTGAAACAGAGTGCAAGCGGAAGTGTGAGAAACTCCAAACCTTCCTCAGTAAACCCCGTCAAGACCTGGGTAGCGCTTTTCCCCTTCGGGATGAGTGCGGAACCCCTTGAGCTTCACCCTTTGGGAAAAACTGGGGGGTTTTAAAGCTCCCGGGGACACCCAGGTGCCCTTTTTTTTGGGATTCCCTTTTTTCATTTTACTCAACGTTTCTGGAGGAAATGGGCTTGCTTTGGGTTTTTGTCCCTGCCCCATACTCCATGTCCTTGAATAACCTAAAACTGGTCAAAGTTTTTCCCTGTACCTCCCTTTTTACCATTTTTAGCGGAATTTTTTTAACGCTATTTTTTTTACATGCAAGTTTTTTAGTATTTTTAAATTTTAAAAAAAACAAAATTTTTTAAAAAAAGGGGTGGAATCCCACCATGTCTTTTTTTCTCTTTTTTTTTAAATTTTAAAATTAAAAAGGGTTTTTCTCAAAACAGGGATTGATAGCTATTTAAAGACTTCCCAAAAACAATCATTTTTCAATATGTTTTCCATTAACCCGTGTCCAACCCATTCCGGGTTTTTGCACAAAACCCCACAGTGGAGCCACTCTTGAAATTGTGAAAAAACAATGTCGGGTTTGAAACAACATTTTTTTTTAATAGGACCCGTAGTATAGCTGCTTTTCACAGCAAAATGCCCCCAAAAATTCAAAACATGACCCAGACCCCTTTTTGGGCAATTGTGAAAAAAACAAAAGTTGTTAGAAATAAAATAAAAATTTTTAATAGGACCTGTGTATAGTGCATGTCACAGGGAAAAGGCCTCCAAAAAAATTTAAAGGGATGACCCTTGAGCCACTTTGGGCAATTTTTGAAAAAACAAATGTCTGTTAAAAAAAACATTTTTTTTATAATTGGACCTGTATATAGAGGGTGTCACAAAAAAAATGCCCCCAAAAAATTTAAAAAATGACCCATGAGTAAAAGATGGGGGGAAATTTTATTCTAACGAAGTGGAATTCGTTTTAGAATTTTTAGGAAAACTTTGGTTCGGAACGAAGTCAAACCTTTTTTTACTTCGGGAAACGAAGGGGTTTTCTTTTTTATTGATAAAAGGGGCGAGCCATGGCGCCAACCCTGGGGGCCCCAAACACCGGGGGAAGAAGGCATACCTGCATGACATGTGCAGAGATAACCCAATCAGAAGCCGGCGGGGGTTTTTTGGGCGTCACTGCACTATATTAAGTCCGGAGGGGGGGATGCCCCGGGAGGGTCAACACTCCTTTTTCTGTTTCCTTCAGGGGAAGGGGCTGCCGGGGTGATAGGCCTTTTTTCTGAAAAAAATTGATTTTTTATATAGCCGGGTTTCTTTTTGGGGGGGGGGCTTTAGTTGTCTCAGAGGGCTGTTCTTTTTAAAAGTTCTTTTTTTAATTTTTTTTTGGGGATTGGATCGAAATCCCGTGTGCGTCCCACCCGCAGCCCGCATTACCTTTTAATATCCCAATGGGATCTAAAACCAGTTCCTTTTTTTGGGAATTTTTAAATTTTAAAGGGAAACCAGGGTTTTTACAAAAACAAATACCACTTCCCTTGTTGGGTGCTCAATTCTGTTTGGGGCAATATTTACATCCAAGGGTTAATTAAACGTTGTTTTGCTGTGTTTCTTTACCCCAAGAAAACCGGCTTTTTTAAAAGCCAAAAAAATTTTAAATTTTTTCCTGTAGGGGCCCAATTCACAAAACAAAAAAAGGGTTAATTTTCAAATGGGTTTCTTTGTGTGGCTAAAAAAAAACGCAATTTTAACACGGGTACAAAACTACTATTTTGTGCGGGTCAATTCTTTTGGGGCCATTTACATCCCGGGGGGGTTTAAATGGGGTTTTTTTGCTTTGGGGTGTGACAAAAATAAAAACCCTCTTTTTTCAAACCGGGCCCCAAAAAATTATTTGGGTTGTTCCTGTGGCCCAATTCACAAAACAAAGGTTTAAATTTTTTTCCAATTAAATTCTTTGGGTTTTGGGGCGGGAGAAAAACACGGGAATTTGTTTAAAAACGCCTTTCAAAACTACTATTTTGTGGGGCTCCCAAACCCTTTTGGGGCAATTTACATCCCGGGGTTAAATTTTAAACTTTTTTTTTTGCTGGTGTGCTGAAAAAAATAAACCGCCCTTTTTTAACGCCAAAAAAAATATACATTTTTTTCCCGTAGCCCAAATTTAAAACAAAGGGTTTAAATTTCAAAATGTTTCTTTTTTGGTGACGTAGAAAACCCGCAATTTTAAAAAGCTACAAAGCTACTATTTTGTGGGCTCAATTTCCCTTTTCGCAATTTACATCCAAAAGGGGTTTAAATTTAAACGTTTTTTTGTGGTTTTGGTGCCCCCCAAAAAAACCTTTTTTTTCAAACCCCAAAAAATAAAATTTTTCCGTACCTAATTCACAAACAAAAGGGGTTTAAATTTCAACTGTATCTCTTGTTGTGTGGCGTGGAAAAAAAATAAAAATTGGAACCGCTACAAAAGGTTTCTATTTTTTGGGGTCTTTTTTTGGGGCAATTTTTCATCCAGGGGTTTAAATTAAAACTTTTTTTTTTGGTGTTTTGACAAAAAAAAAACCGTTTTTTTTTCAACGCCAAAATAAAAAATTTTTTTCCCGTTTGCCAATTCAAAGTCCCGAAGGGTTAATTAAACCTGTTTGTGCTTTTACATTTAGTAAAACACAAGTGTTTTTAAAGACAACCCTACAAGAAAATTTTTCCCTGGCCATTTTGGACCCAAATTTTTATACCCAAGGGGTTTAAACCAAAGCCTTGTTAGGGTTCTTTTGGGAGTCAAAAAACGGGGTGTATATTTATCATATACAGTGTCATAAATCAAACAGTGTCTGAACATTTTAGAACAAACAGTAGTCAGACGAGAGGTGGCGGGCTCTCCCACCTGCGAGGGGCGGGGGCACAAAAAATTCCTGGAACGGGCCCAGGTCGCAGCACAGAAGGGGACGCCCGCAGCGGGGGTCACTCGGTGGGGCCCCACAACTCCGCTGTCATCTAGGGCTGTGTTTTTTTAAAAGCAACCCCAAAGGTTCTTGATTGGTTGTTTGGGTTCATCCTTTCCCCCCCAGTTTGACATCTGAAAACCCCCCAGCCTTGATTTGGGTTTGGGAAAACCTCAACACAAAATTTATTTTGGGCATGGCCCGGGAGCGGGTCAGCGGCCCCCCACCTGCCCCTCAGCCTGCCTCTGCCCCACCCTTTTTCCCCCTCAGCCAGAGTTTAAAATGGGCCCTTGGGCTCAGCGCCACTTTTATAGCGAGATAAACCCAATTTGAGGAGGGCAGTAGCAGTACTTGGAGCGAAAAATGGGCCAATTCCCTGCTTCTTGCCATAGGGGGCAAAGAAAAAGAAATGGAGAGTGGCATGGGGGGTCATGTTTTTAGGGTAAACCTGGGCAAAACCAAGACCGGTGTTTGAGGCCCGCATGAGGGATTAAACAAAAATAAAATGATGATGTGGGCCACCGCATTGGGGAGCCGGGTGAGGAAAAGGGGCCCTTAATCATGTCAGGAGAAGGGGGCCGTCAGTTTTCGCGTCAGGAAGCAGCCCCGCCAGAAAAGGGGGTCGTGTTTCCGAAGGTCACAGGATGAAAGCAGTGTGAGGTGGGGAGACAAACGGCCAGGGGGTTAAAAACCCCGCTTCGCGGGCCCCAAAAAGTGGGGAAAAAGGGGCTCAGCGGGCAGCGGCGGCAGTAGTAAATAGTGCGGAGCGTTGGCGGTAAAACCCATACTCGGGGGTGTGGCATTTTTCCTTTTGCAAAGGGCACCGGGGGGAGCCAAATAGGGGTAATGTAGAACTGTGGGCAAAAAGTAAAGCTTGGCCAGGGTAACGTTGGCACCACGGCCCTTTGCGTCAACAAAATGCAGCGTAAACCACCCGGGTGGCCTGGGAAAAAACGGGCCCCAGATGTGGGGGTTCCATCCGCCGCCCCCCAAAAACAGCAGCGAGCAGCAGGGGCCCAGGGGCACGAAACCCTTTGCGCCAGTCAAGGCCCCAAATCCTCTGCAAAAGGGGAAGTTTGTTTCTCTTTAAACATCATGCCCCGGTCCCAGAGGCACCTGCTCCCCGGCTACTAAGGGCGCCAACAGCCCATTCGCAGGCTTTTTGAAAAGAAAAACCCGTTTGCGTCCAACCATCCTAAGGTGTAGCAGCTGCCCCGTGCCCCTGTCCATTTTGATATTGCAGTCCCCCCCCTTTCCAAATGGGGGATCTGCACCATTCAGAAAAACCTAATGGCTTGTGCCGAGCCGAGATGGGAGTTCCAAGCCGTAATTTCTTTTCAAAAAACTTTCCAGCACTTCATAAATATGTAGAACAGAAGGGGGTCAGTCCCCAAACTTTTCGGTTTTTTCCCAAAGGGGCATGGGAGCGGGGACGCTGGAAACTGGAAAATACGGTCAGGGCCAGTACAAAAGTCCTTTTTCGGCCCCGTGGGTGAATTGGCTTCCTGCCCCCGGCACCCAATCAATTGGACAGGAGACGCCCCTTTCTCCTCCCTTTTTTCAAAATGCTTAAACCCCGCGCCCCAAAGGGCCGCCTCCTCCCTCTCCACCCCCCACCATCTCAGGGCCCCCACAAATAAATGCCCCCATCATAACCCCATGTGTAAGGGACAGGTGTCCCCGCAGTTTTTGCACCTGGCTTGCCTTTGGGAAAGAAGTCACCCAGGGGGGGAACGGGTCCGCGGCTCAGAAAGAAAACGTTGGGGGGTTTTTTCCGCGCCAAATGGGAAATCGGAACCAAATTTTGAGGGGGCAATTTGGGGAAAATGGTGGGCCGGGGTGCAAACCCAGGAGGGGTGGTCCATTTCGCCCTGCCATGGCGCATGTGTTCAATCCCCGGTTGTGAAAAGGGTTCCCAAGCTTCCCCCATATTCAGGAAAATTCTGAAAATGGCCAGGAAACTGTGGATGCACTTTTTCCCCTTCGTACCCAAAACCCGGAACACCCCCCTCGAGTTGCAGCGGCAGAACGGCCCCCCCCCCCAAAAACTCTGAAAATGCGATGTTTCCACCCCCTGGAATTCCGCCTGCACATGTTGGGCCACTGTTTTGAACAGAGAAAGGCCCTTAACGAAATTTTTTTATGGGTCCAGGGGAGACGAAGTTTTCTCCTGTGTAACTTTGAAAAGTCGCCAGTGGCAGTCATGCGTGACACCTGCCGTTTTTTGAGGCCATTCGAGGGGGGACGTTTTTTTGTCAGTGCCAAGGGGCTACGGGATGAAAAAACATAAATTCCCCGGGTTCAAAGTCCTGGAAAAAGGGTTCGAAAAATCTTCTGGGCAGGGGGGTGGAGAAATGGCGACTACATTCGTGGCCACATTTAAAACCGGGGGGAATGAAATGGAGGAGGAGGGAGGAAAGGGCATTGGAGCAGAAGCATTTTTCTGGTTTAAATTAGGGATTTTCCCACCCCGGGGGGACAAGAGAGGGGGAGCAGGGGCGCTGGAGGGGGGGATTTGGGGATGAGGAAGATGAGGGTGATGACCCCCCAAAAAGAGAAGGGGGGAAGGGGTGGGGGGTGCGATGTCAAGACTGGGATGTGTAGGGGTTGGGTTGGCTTTGGAAAAAATCCATAAACCCCCCCCCCCCCCCCCCCCCAACCCCCCCCCCCCCGCTTTACATTAAAAAGCGTTTCCCGTTTTTTAGGCCCCGTGTCCCCTCGGTCCCCATGGGTAGGGCTGCGTTTTGCCTTTTGGCCAAAAAAGCTCAGCGAAATTAGTCTATTTCTGCACAGAGAAAAACCCCTACTTTAGCTGTGACCCTTTTCCCAAATTTGTTAGTTAGGGGTTTGAAAAATTTTAAGTAGTTAGCTAGAGAATTATTTAAAACAAAATTCTACCACTGTAAAAATTTCCCGGGGGGGGGAAAACCCAGGTGGGGGGGGGGCCCCGGGCAACACAGACAACTCTATCTATAAAGAACACTGGATAAAATTCAAACCCAAAACTTAGTGTAGACATTTTATGGGAAAATCTTTATTATTTAAAAGTTTTTATTGAAATATTTTCCCCGGATATTGGGGAGCCTGAAATTA